>JASGAT010391899.1:1369-43405 GCA_030220025.1 Chelon auratus | reverse complement strand
AAAACACAGTAATCTGAAGATTTTACCTGCAAATTAAATGAATATCTCGCACAACCCACAGGCTGATTTGTTTGAAATTACAGATAACAATAATTAACAGGACAGGACAAACTATATTCTTCAAACAAATAAGGAGCGACCTGGACCTTATTTCTGGCATAAAATACGATCGTTTACTCACCCATGTTACCTTGTGTCATTTGAAGTCATTCAGACGATATTTACATCCGCGTATATCCATATAGTGGGAGTGACTGGGGCACCGCAAAGCAGCCTCTAAATAACACATTATCCGCCGCGAAACTCCTTCATTTCAAAAATGTTTTGTTATGATACACTAGTGCTATATCCCTGTTGATTCCGGGGTTACCTGTTATCAATTCAAGGATGTGCAGCGGTTTGTTGTTCTTTGGCCAGCTGTTCCTCTCTCTGCCTCTGCATCCTCCTTTCAACAAGCTCCTCATCCGCATACTCTGGCTCAAAAAGGTAAGGACGTCCATCATAAACAAAGTCATCGTCCACAACCTCAGAATCTGAAAAATATTTAGCCATGTTGCAAAAAACTAGCAAATTGCAGGTAAACAAGCCGCGTGGGTGTTTGCTGCGCTCAGAGATGACATCACCCAGGTCAGAGGTTAGTAGGTCAATCTACAGATCTACCGATGATAACGGTTAATTCCAGACTCAGTGGGGAATAGCACTAGTTTATCATAACAAAATATTGGTGAAATGAAGGAGTTTCGTGGCAGAAAATTAGGAAAGCTCACATCGGTGTGCCTCTTATTTGTTTATGAGAATATATATGATTTGTTTCTTATTTACTGCATCCTGTTTTTCAAGGATTCAAGGATTCTTCATTGTCATTTCAACACATGTTGGTACATGCGATGGAACGAAATTAGTTTCTCTGGTCCCGATTCAAGCCATAGCAGAAATAGAAAATAGAAAAGTATAAATATAAATAAAATTAACTAAGAATCCCATAATTTGATTTAATTTACATCACAAACATTGCTGCGCAAAAATTTTAAACCATGCATTGTTTAATTGCACGTTTCAAATGCAGGTCGTTAACTTGCAGGCAAATTTATTTTTTATATTTTTATGTTGTAGTAATGCTACTTTTAGGCAAGTATAATGTCTTTCCAAAAATGATTTATAGTTAACATAATTGTTCACAATCCATATGCAGACAGGTGTGTTCGTTATTCTGGTCTTTAACCATCACATGTTGTGCCATATGAAGCCATAAAAATACACACGAACATGCGATCACTTTCCATGTGCACACACATAGGCAAAACCTGCTAAACCCTGCTAAGTCAAATTTGAATTCCCACACCACATAAACAGATAGACGAGAGTAATTTGGGGACCGGCTGTGGTATTTATAACATGTATTTATAGCATATTATTTAAAGAAATTTTCCTTTCCTTTATCCGTCCTCCCTCTGCCCAGCTGCTCAGCTCTTGCTGTGTTAAAGCTGCGATGCAGTAAATGAAGTCATCCTTAATGTGGTACAGTATGTGATATATGGCCCCTCTGATGAACGCTCATCAAGGTGAAAGTGCTTTATGATTTGTTGGATATTATTAGCATGGTAATAGGGTCTTTGAAGACACGGACTGAGAGGGAACGGCACGCGCTGTGCATCCAGGTGTGTGATATTTAGCAGCAGCACTCGCCTCAGGAGCAGATCTGTCAGGCAGGTGAGCACACACTGTAATGAACGAGTGGCCACTCCCCTAGAGAAAGTGAATTATATGAATAAGAACAACACACATGTACAGTAGTTTGCGGGAGCATGCACGCGTTCGGAGGGTTTGCGCACACGGTTTCTCTGCCCTCCAAACCTGTCGCCTACGGCAAAGGTGCTCTGCGCACACACACACGCTGGATATGCTCCATCCACGCCTGAAGACATAACAAGAAACATCTAATTCTGAGTCACTAGCAGTTTGACTCATGCACGCATAAACGCAGACGCAACCTTTTCCCTAGCGGCACATTTGGCTTTACCCATGCCATTTATTTACTTATACAGCATCTCTAATTCATCATATATTACACACGTTTGCTAAGTCAATATATTACACACACCGAGTTGCCCTCGTCACACAGAGACTTATTTTAGCCTTTTCTCACTCAGCTCATTCCGACCTCCTCCATCTCCTCCTCTCCTCCTCTAATGAGTCTCTGAGTTTGCAGGTGAGCCTGAGGAGTAGCGCGCACCCACGTGTGTGCATCTCACATGATTATGTATGATAACGTACACATGCTGGCGGTAACGCTCGAGTGTCCATTCACCTCAGGTTGGCTCCATGCTAATTAGAGATGAGAATCTCATCTGAGGCTGATGAGTTAAACAAGACCTCTTTGTGGCAAAGCGTGTGATGAAGCCTGTACTCTTGATGCACGTCTGCATATTTCCACAATGTATCAACGCAAAAAACATTCAGTCATACTGCAACTGCACGGCATGAGTCAAACTTAAAAGCAAGGGTCTGGCACATTTTTTTTAACTTATATACACACCATACACTTTTCATGTTTTGGCTTGTTTCTGTATTTTAACGTATAAATACAAAAATGAAGACATTATCGCTAACAAGTCGCAGCTACAACTAGGGCTTCTTTATCTGCACCCCCATGTTCCACCACATGACAGCAACGATATAAGATGAAAATAAGTTTATTGTGAGGCAGTGCTCTTGTGAATAGGTTTTGTAAAGCTTCTGGGAAATAATTTAAACCTGAATGAAGTCCCATGTACAGGCTGTTGCTAGGATCAAAAGAAACGCGCAACAACAGGCTGAAGATCTATAGAGCACGTTTATTAGGGATCCTGCATCCTAAAGCCTCTCCACTGAGCTGGTAAGCCTCTCTGTTGTTTGCATCCATGTTGGGTCTTCACACGCGGCACAGCTAGGTCACATAAATATGCCGCTTATATACAGAAGTGTGCTGCCCCTTTGCTTTACCCCCTCTCATGTTTTGTGCAAGCTCTATCCGTCGTTTCAGCTCAGTTTGACAATGAATTCTGCCCACAGAGCCAAACAGACAGCCTGAGTCAAGGAGGCAACTTCCGTCTGATTTGCAAATATTTAACATCCCAAATGTGTTTGTTCACTCACGAGCCTCTGAATGCATTAACCACATGTTTATGTATGATAATGAAGAAGCGCTTGTAGCCTCCAATCACTCTTTACTAATGAACCTGCTCCATGACACAGACCAAAATCACCTCAGTTTTGCATTTTCCGAGGCTTTCCTTGCTGTTAGGCTGAAATAAGGGTTTAAGCACTTCCATACATGACCCGGAGATACACAGACCCTACAATGAACTCACATGACTGCACATACTGCTGTTTTTTCCCAAGAAGTGAGTCCAAGCATTTAGGAATACAATGTATTTTATGCAGTCATTTTATTATGTACTTAAGAGTGCAGAAAACATAAATAATAATGAATTTCACAACCTTGTTTACCAAAGGCACAAATAAACAGATAAAAGCATATAATCTGCATGATATGGTTGGTTCCTTTGTTTGTTCGTTTGAGCGCAACACTATTTAAAGTGGGCATTCATTTATTCTTTCTTCAGTCCTGATACCAATCCATCCCTCCGTCCATGCCATCTAAAGCACACACATGCACCTATTCACGCATGCAGGCATTAATGCCACGCAGGGGGTATAGCTCAGTGGTAGAGCATTTGACTGCAGATCAAGAGGTCCCCAGTTCAAATCTGGGTGCCCCCTAGGGATCTTTTATAAATATGTTCCTATATCTCTGTGCATTGCTCAGCTCTCTGACACTGATTTTCCATTATTCGTTGTAGAGAGGCCTGAATTCCCTGAATGAAACAAGCAGGCTCATTCCTGAGACTGAAACTGAGATTCGCAAGAACATAACACAGCGTGTTGTGTAACACCCCAGCCACAGGTGTCAGACTGTGTACCAGTGACTTCTGAAGGTCTGCAGGTTTCCGTTCCATCCAGACACCACACATTACACTGCAGGTAGCTGAACAGATAAACCCCCTCTGTGCTGCCGCGGCGGTTTCAATTACCATAGATGTTTAAAATGAAAGTATTTTTACATAAGCACTCGACGGAATAATCAGACGCATGCTGTCTGCACCTATATTGAACTCTTAAATTGTTTTGTACCAAGGCAGTCAATTTTGCAGATGAAATTACTTCAACACCTTAAAGTCCCTGTAAATGACTTATTAAAGGGCAAACCTTTTCACATCGAACTAACAGTGAATCATAAATGACTCAGATGAGTGAGCTCTTGTAATGATGTATTCACTGTTACACCAGCTTGTGTTATAATAAAATGTTAAGAACTGATCTTCTGATCTGCAGCCCTAGGCCCTCTCTCAGAGCTATGCCCTCTTCTTCATTGTTAATGTCCACTTTTGTCCGAAATAATAGTGAAATCCACAACTAAAACATGAAAAAACAAAATCTCTTTTTTGTCTCTTTCTAGTCTAGTGGGAGAGCTTTTTCAGCTAAACATGACATTTTTTGAAACTTCAAAGGCAACTGTAGATTTATGAGGGAATATTAAACTCACACAATTGTTGTTATTCTAAGAATTTGAAACCATTTATCTGATCCACTTCTCGTTGCCGTTGAGCTTCGATCACTCAGATGTTGCCCCTCAGATGTCAGACTGCATTTGATAAATATTATTTTTGTAACTCTGTCATGTGCCTCCGCTTTATGTTGCGCCTCTCAAACCGGGTCGTAACAAAGGATCAAAACCATGTGTTTTATTAGTGGATATCCTTTAGTAGCATGGTGTAGCCAGAATCAATTCTTATCAGAATATGAGTCTGGTGACATGTCATTCAGATTTCATTATGGGGTGTTTCAACAGATAAATAGAAAAAAATACCTCTGAACGCCATTCACACAAATAGCTACAGCCAGTTTAGAATCATGCATGCATGCATAGAATCATTGTTACGTCTTCTGAATGCTAGGGGAAATGGGGAGTAATATACAGGCAAAACACTACTAAAGAGGAGCGACACAACACAGGAATGGGCAGGAAAACCGAGAGGTTTATTTACAAAAGTAAACATAAGCAAAAAACAACAACCAAAAAAACACAATTAAACTAAAGTTGAATTCTCCATACGGAAGGACAGCTCTGCCTACAACCATCACACAGCTCACATGCTGCCAAAATGTCCGCTCTCCACACAGGTCTTGCCTCCCTCCTAGATATAACCTGCTGATTAGTGATAGCGTTCACCTGTAAAAATCCAGAGAGGAGGAAGAGCACCTGAAACACATAAACACATGGGGGAGGAGAGAGCAACCAATTAACCTAATGAGCATGTCTTTGGATGGTGGGAGGAAGCTGGAGTAGTTGGAGAGAACCCACGCAGACACAGGGAGAACATGCAAACTCCACACAGAAAGACTCAGTTGGCCCATGGATTCAAACCTGGAACCTTCTTGCTGTGAGGCATCAGTGCTAACCACCACTCCACTGTGCCGCCCCCTACTTCCATTTTGTTGTCAACAAATTCAACTCCACAGCGCTCAGTTGACGCCTATGACTATGTCGTTGTTACCCTTCTGTCCATCATAAAGCCTGCCCCAAACCATTTGATTGCTCCTGCAGATCTTTTCTAGTGCAAAATGGAGGGGTTCCAGACAAAGTTTCCACTACAAAAAAATTGTGGTTCCAGGCTAATTCTTTTGCAAATAGGATGCTTATTACGTTTATGCTAGAAGCTCACCCAGATTTGAAGTGTGTTGTACTCCTACGTCCTGTAGAAAATACCAAATGATCTGATTCAGTGTGTTGCACTGTGGTATTGGATATACAGAAAAAAGGGAGGCAACAGTGGTAGCTTAACTCAGACAGAAGATCTCCTGACCTGCTGTCAAATGTCTTGCCAGCTGAGTTGAATGGTGTCCAAACAGTCATTCCGATGGAAGACACTCTGCCAACCCAAACAACAATAAACTTTCTTGCTCCCTGGTTTCTGTCTCCATTGTTGGCAGCGGGCCCGTATGATATCTTTTTCTGGCTCCTAAACAGTCATCTATCTTAATTCAGTATTCATTGAAGTCACTTAGAACGTACTGGGTTGGTCATGGATGTGTGAAAGTTGCTTAGGTGTTACATTTTCACAATATATCACTAACCGACAGGAGAGTCCCTATCTCCATATTTAGAGTTTATAGTGTGTTTATAGTCAGTATCACGTTACAGTTTCACGTCTGTTGCCACTACATCGCGCACACAGTTTACACCAACAGCTTCTCCTCCAGTCAGTTTTTCTGTTTATAAAGTGTGCAGACAGAGTCAAGAGACTAAACATTAAAATGGAAGGAAATTCAACTTTCAGCACAGACCCCCTGTAAAACGTGTTTTTAATCATGGTTTTTGATAAATTTGAAGTTGGAGCAGGATGTTTAGGAAGCAATTGTGATAGCAAGGAAATAATGTTTGAAAAAAAACTGTCTCTGGAAGGTTTCAGGAAGTTACTGTTCATATTTAACTTTCTTGTTGTGAACTTGGAAATTCCACGCGCACGAGGATCAGTCCGAAACATTGCACTGTCATCTTTAAACATCCTCTTTTTCCCATGAAGTTTTACCGCTCCACGAAGCCCCCCGTTTAATGATGACGCAGCTGTCTCCGGCTTAATGCACATTAAAATCCACTCGTCACTCTGTAACTCTGAAATGTGTAGATTTCCGCAATGGCCTGACAAATTTGTCACTCAAGCGTCTTCTCAGAGTGCTTTCATGTTTACGAGGACGATGCACTGTGAACCAAACAAAATTAACTCGGTTTATGCAGACAGACTGAAGGATTATGAGAGTTAAGCAGCCCCAATCCATCGATATGCTGTCCGCGTTGTGACACGCTCAGTATTTAAAATGCAGGGAGCTCAGTGTTGCTGAGTTTCTTCAGATGCCAGACAGCATCACTATAAATATGCAACGTAAATATGCAGACATCCGCATGTGTGACACGGATCTTTATGCACATTATGTCACTTTAATACTGTTTCATGTATCTGTAGTGTATGCATAATGAGTGGAACAAATGGAAGTTTGAAATGTATGCACTATGAGCTTATAAGGTGTTGGAAGAGCAGGCAATTCTCCATGGAATATTATGACAAGGACAGATAATGTAGATTCACAACTTATAATGACCCACTAAGGCAATGTGCTAGATACTAAGAACTCACTTTTCTGTATTACTTAGATGCTAACTTGGTGTATAAGTGTATAGCAGGAGAGCTTAGTATTAGAAATCATAGTATCAGCAGTGACCACACAAAGCTGCTCCTTTACTCTAACAGGAAGTGATAAGTATATGCAAGGAAAGCAAGCCATCAACATGGCCCACAATATATGTCGGCCTTTCCAGCGTGTGTGCTTTGCATTAGCACACTCGGCTGTATTCTGCATGCGTAATCTCTGGTTTGAGTTTACTTCAATTTGCCACTTTCTCCGTGTGAGCACACCACGCATGATGAAATCCTGCAAAGAATGAGTGTAGATTTAGGACTCTGTGAATGACCTGGACCTGTAAGAGCACAAAGGGGCTGGTCCAGAATGAGGCAGAAGCGCTTTCAGTGCACATTTTTGAGATGACAAATCTGCATGAACAACAGGAAGGACACGGAATAACTATGAGGTGCTGTAAAATACAGATAACAAAAGGGGGCACCCAGATTTGAACTGGGGACCTCTTGATCTGCAGTCAAATGCTCTACCACTGAGCTATACCCCCATAGATATGAAGCCATCAGTGACAGTAACAAAGAGCTATTACATTGTATGCTAGATAAAAGATGAAAGTAATAAATCATCTACGTCCCTGCAAACTAGTCAAGCTGAAATACGGCATAAACATAGCCATTTATTGTGTATTACGTGCATGTTTTACCATAAACAATACCCAGACAATAACTGTCAAACTGTAAGAGCGGCATAGTTTGAATAATTGTGAATGTCTTCCTTCATTTATTCCTCATATGATACATGTGAGCTCACAAGGTCACTGCGCATTTGCTTCACAAACAGTTAATGACTTGGGGATCACTCGTTATCATCACGGCTGTCGACCATGGATCACCATTGGATCTCAGATGAAAAGAATGCACAAAGCTATTCACATCAAATTATTCAAGGTTATTACCAAGATGACACTTCCCCAAAAAATGCATTTCGCTGCTTATCAGCTTCTCGTTTACAGACAAAAAAAAAAAGGCTAAATTGTGACAGCCGCACATTAAAGAAAACTTTTAACGGAAGCCCGTGGACTTTGAGAGACATGATATGATTTTAAAGAGGATTTATGCTCCGTGATTTCTCAGCGCATGATCTGTGAAATTTGGTGATAGCAATTGGCCGACTCAGAGGGGGAGAGATAAGGAAGGCGGCCCGAGATAGCGCGCAGTCCTAATTTGAGCAACCACCAGTGGCGAGTGGATTTGGACAATATCAAACGAACATCTTTTATTGTTCGTACAGTTGCATGATTAGGAGTCTACGAGAGGGGGTGAGGGAAGGGGGGGTGTGACGGAGTGAGGAGGGCATTGAGAGGCTGAAAGTGATGGAGGATTATGACCAAGTGTCCATATTTCTTCAAGCTGAGCTCTGGAATGGCCAGGGCCGGCTGATAATTTGAAAGGTTTCCAACTTTTATTTCACAGTATCCTCTCCTGACCCACTGTACGAAGTGGATAGGCTAGGTGTTTATTCATAGTGAGCAGTTCATTGGCCTTTTCTTCACTTCTGTCAGCTACTGTTGCACAGTACTGTTGTATAGCAGTACATCTATGGCAGTAGTTTTTAAGGTAGGCAAGTCTGTCAGTTACACTGATACTGATACACCTACATACATCTGATAAGATGTATAGAAAAGCACAGGTCCATATATTACGACCATGTTGGAAATCAAAAGTAGTTACAGCATTCTGGCAGGGTGGCCGAGTGAAAAGCAAAATATGAGGGGAGCAATGCACTCTTTCCTGGAAGGCACTGAAAGCAATGCACTCGACAGAAGAATGTGACAGAGGCAAGTTTAAAAAAGGAGTTCAAACACTGCCTGCTTTCTCAGTTCCAGCCATCTCCCATGAGCTCTTTGTGGATTTTCAAAGAACAAACCTTTGGCTCTGTCTTAGTAACAATTTCTGTTTGGGTGTCCTTAAAGTTAACCCAGTTGACCAGGTTCTTCACAAACCTGTCATTCTCTCCCTCTCTCTCTACTGATCCTAAAAACATTTTACTTTATGGAGCATGAAAATCTTCTCAGTGACGTTCTTCTTCAAAAACCAGGCAATATTGTTTTACCTTTTGCCAACCAAGCGCACGCATCTTTTCTATTTTGAGAAACTATTAATATAAAAGTGCCACACGTTGCAGCTTTAAAGTTGGCAAGAGGTGGCCAGAAGTCTCACAAAGTCAGTGAGTGGATTATTATATACACCCAAAAGCCATGGATACTTCCCCTCCTATTTGTTCACTGTCAGACCTCCCCTCCCTTCGCCGCCTCCAAGGGGGTATTAAAACCTGACGACCTCCTCCTCCTCATCATCACCATCCCACACGCAGACACCTCCCCACTCCCCCCCACCATGACCCACTTTGGAGGGGATGAGGGGGCAAGTGAGGACCATTGTGAGTACCACAGGGAGAGAGGCAAGATGCTCTGCCTCCCTCATTCCTCTCCCTTTCAGGAAGAGCTCACACTTGGTTAAGCACACACACTGAGGCTCCTCATAAGAGAACGGCCACGGCGCTGTGTGTTTTGTTTTGAGGTTTTTGTTGTCGCGATGCCGTTGTTGGTTTCAGGTCGGGGCCGTTTGATGTCAGCTCAGTTTGAGAGTATGTAAAGGGGACTAAGTGAGACGATGAGACAGAGATGGGGGGGCTCAGGTCGAGAGTCAAAGGACACGGTACCTGGCATCTGGGAGAGAAGAAGTAGAGTGAGTATGCTGCTTCTTCACTTTATTTTGCTCCTTGTGTTCTCTGTAAGAGTGATTTCTATCTTGTTTTTATTCAGTTGAAAGATTTTATGTTTAAATGATCTGGTGTGTCGCAAAGCAAAATTTCTACTACTACTTACTAAGTAAGGCAGCAGCATAATGACTTCCTTAACTTCCTTATCTTATCGCTAACAAGGGAATTTTATTTTTTCCCTGCATGAAGCTGAATAAAAGGCACAGATGCTCACAGAGAGGCTGCTCCCGCCTCAGAGATTCTTCCTGTAACATATGGAACCGGTTTACCGTTGTGCTTCTTCCCTTCGGACACTGTTAATGAGGGAATTTTTAGTTTCCCATGAACTCAGAGACAGACATGCTCCCTGTGAACCCACCTTCCTCATCTAAACTGAGGAACAGCTCATTCATCCATCTCTGCAAAGACTTCCTCATCTCTTAATCGCCTCTTGGACGGCTGAAGTTCATGTTTGACCACACTGCAAAACCTTCGGCAATTTCTATTTTTATCCCCGGCTGGTGAAATTTTTGGATTTGAATTCCTTTATGTCTCCTGCTGCGGGTTTTCCTGCGCCAGAGGCCCAAATTGGGGTGCACTGTCTACTCAACTGTTTGGAATTTATAGTTTATTTGTGTTTCATGGCTGCATGCATCGATCACTCCGCAAGTAAGTTTAATGCCTGTGCTTGTGGGTGTCTTTGTAAATCACCATACAACGTGGTAGAAATTAGTCTTTGAAATCAATGTGATGAAAGGATAACCTTGTGTGGGTGAACTCAATGCAAAGTCACTCTTGGCATGCATGCTCTTAATCACTTCAGGGACGTATTTGAACAAAGTTACTGCTCAGAAACAAAAACAGACAACCAGAGATGTTGATAAGGATTCCAATTTTAGCTATGCTGGATATATATATATATATATATATTTTTTTTTTTTTTGGTGATTTGAATATCTCTGCATGCCTAACAAAGGAGCTTACCCAGCCCCTTTGGAGTAGGAGAACAGGAATCAAAATATAAGGAAGCCCCCTGTGCATTCTAAGCTAAGCATTTACCAGCAGTCTGTCCTCCACAGCACTGGTATTATAGATATCTCTTCTCATATCACAAAGCAGAGTCTAGTGACCTTTTTGCGACATACATTTGTCGATTTTCTGTTGGTTAGCTTCAAAACCGTGGTTTAACCCACATTTGAAAATCCAGGAGGTTATAATGGGCAGATGTCTCGCCAGCCACTGTGTGAGCAGATTAGTTTGATCTGTGCCGTCTGCAAGGTGGGAGCTCTGAAGGGCATGAGCGAAGCCTGAGGATGCCACTGGCAGAACACAGGGATAGGGACACACAGACGCACAGACTCTCAAACAAGGACAGTCAAAAGAACATCGGCTCTAAGAGAGCGCGCTCAGAGGGCGCGTTCATTCCTCTAATGCTTTCATTCTGACTTTTATTGTATTAAATAGCTTAATGTTTTCGGTGATTTGTGGAATTAACTAAATCAACCGTGTAGCTCTCTGTGTTTTGGCGTAACAATGATATGAAAAGCCATTTTTTTCAGTTCTGTATTTGATGACCACAGCTGAAAAGGGCTCCCCGACTATTTGACAGCCTGTGGCAGTGACACAATAGACCTCATTGTGCCTGAATTTCTGTTTCATCCCAATTAATAAAAAAAAAGAAAAAAGAAAAAAAAAATGTGATTGAGCTTCACACAGAAAGCATATTAAGTCTCTGAACTTACTAAAGCTCTCAGCAGTGAAGCCCGCTTCAGATGCTGTCGCCGCCGCCAATCGCTGATTAAAATTCTGTTAACATAAAATCTGAGAAGCACATGTTTTTTAAGCAGGTGGTGCAATTAACCCTTCTCTCTGTTCTCTCAGCAAAAGAAAGTTATCTTTCTTTCGCTGTTTTGCCTCCCTGACTTCGACTCCTTGTCAGCTACTATATTCTGCTTTGTCAGCAGAGACGGCTGAATATTTTTGACTTGTAATAAGAGTTCAATTTAAACTTTACTCTGCACTTCAGGTGAAAAAAGTACTAGGTGACAAAAGAGAAATCTTCTCAGTCCTACCAACGTTAACCGGCTCTTTGTTATTACATTAAAGTCACAGAGTCACAATGATTTAACTTTCTAAATTCATGAATCATTGGGAATCACTAATTAGAACATTTATAACAGAAACATGTCATGATGATGAGCACAATGATAACATTCCCAGGTGAGATACTGAAGGAAAAGCAGACTGTCATTAAAAGCTGCAGGATGCAAACATAATTATATAAGAGTTAAAGTAAGGAGTGCTTTAAAGGCAGCAGTCCAACAGAAGATCAGCAAGATCAGGAGCCAAATCAATGTTGGCCAGATTAAAAGTAAAAACGCTGATGGTTTCTTTAACTGAAACTGCCTTAAGATCTTTACAATTACTTTAAAAAGACTAAGAGAGATCTAATTGATAATGAGCTTGATAATGAAGCAGAGGCTCTGGGTTCTGTAAAGCAACTTGAGGCAATTTGTATTGTGATTGACATTATTAAAATAAACCTGAGTTGAAGTTAACAATCTGGCATTCATACTCTGAACTTAAGAACATAAATCTCAATGTGTATAGATGAAGAAGAGGCAAGGAGGCATATACTAACAATACAACTGGAAGTGTAGGAAGTTTTCCAATAACTAAGCACACGGTGTAAATATAATCACAGTCTACATTAATGACAATGATCAAAACAGAAACCTTAAGTTATTTATAACTTTAATGACAGAGCTGTTAAATATATTTCATAAAGTGTTCTCATTACACTTCACTTGATTAAAATGTCAACCACAGGCTAATAAATCCATTAGTCTTGCGTGTACTCATTTAAGTTTTCTTTTTCCACGATTTATGTTTGAATACATTTAGCGTCCAAACGGCCCTTGGCCTCTGCTTATTAATATGAATGTGGCTTTCTGAGTGTGTGTTCGTACATGGATCTGCATCTATCAAAGCCAGACAAAGATATGTTTTATGGAGACAATTTAGAGGCAAAGAGAGAGAACAAACGACGTTTAACTTATTAACGCTAAAAAAATAATTGTCTTTTTACGTGACTACTTTTATTATTTAGTTTATAAGTTTTTTTAATCATTCTTTATTTAACTTTAATTATTATTATTTATTTAATTCTAGTATTTTTAGCATGACATTGAAACCATGTTTCCTTGAATTCCACTGAACAGACGTTTCAGTTAAACATGTCATGCCAAATGTTTAGCCAATTACACATGGGTAAAAATGTGACATCTTCACATTGCACATGCGACACCAAAACAAAAACACAAATAAAATAGTCCTCCAATCTGCAATCTCCCAGACGTTGTCCAAATAAATTGTAGAGTCAGAGGAAACAAATAGTGGTGCTGGAATTCAACAAGCAGAAACTACAACCTGCCGCATGTGTTTTGCGTCTTCACCTGTTGCAGTGCAGAACTCCCCTAGATGATGCGTGCAGTTACAACACCCAGTTATGCAATTCAACCCTCATGCTGTCGTCTCGTGCACGGGTCGGGGTTTGTCCCGTGATGGGCTCATTCCCCTGATGTCCCTCCAAACCTCGGGGCCCTCCAGCTGGAGCACCGTGTCCACATGATGAGTCACCGCAGTGAATAAGGAGTACCTCAGCTAACCCCTGAGCTGCGTTCCTTGTAGTCATGTGGCTTTTGCATTGAGGGCCATTGTGGCTTTACTCTTCATGCTTTCTGAGTCTGTTGCACGACTGTGTGTGTCTTCCAGTCTGTGAGTCTGTGAGTGGACGCAGAGGGATAAAAGCCAGCAACTGAGGGGATCCTTGCAGTGATTCTAACTGTAATTGCAAGCGTCTGTTTGAGTCAGCGTGTAAGGTTGTGATTTGGAGAGTTCACCCCTCAGGAACCAGTCTTGTTGACCCTTGACCTTGTGCTGTTCTGGTAGGGCTATGAGCTATGTCATGGGGGGTATCAGAGAGACTGATATGTCTGTCTCTTTGATACATCTCAGCCTGTGATTACACAGCCATGACCTTTTGAGCTCATGGCTATGGAGCCATTGATCCTGAATGTAATTCCCATTCAAGGCTCATTAGTAGTATTATATACAATCACTGTGAGTTTTCACAGGGGGTTTTCCTTATGGCTGTTTCAAACTTTAGAACTAAAGTCGGGTCTGCTTTTTGATGTTTTCTTCTGCAGCACGGTTTCCACCAATTTGCTGTTCATTCTTCGTGTCAAAGCAACAGACAGAAAGACTGCCTGTTGTGTCTATGTGGTGTTATTTGGGAGGCTGACTCACGCTAGGAACTTAATGCACAGAGTCAGCTTCTTACCCCTAACTTCCCCACTAGCTCCCGCAGACATAAATTGGATTAGAAAGCATATTTCCAGGTTATACACTGTATGGTAGCAGGAGAATTAAACCCATCCAGCTGTGTGCCCGGACTGCAGCGTCTCTTCCGGTCAAGTGGGAGTCTGACAGTTCCTGGCGCATACGCTACCTATGAACTCAACAGAGGGACACAAGGTCCCATCAAAGGGCATACTGAAGTTCCTCTATGACTTGTGAATTTGCAATGGAAGTTTTTTTTCAAGCTACACCATCATACATAAGAAGAGTGTGCTTTAAATGCGTTCATGGAGGTTGTACAAACCCGCGGAACAGTGCTTTAAATCCTACTGAAAATTCAAAATTAACTACCATATAAAACTAAATATGCACACGTCTCATAAGTAAAGGGTTGCAGTTTTAATAGTAAGTACATAGCCAAATAGACAAACACAGCAGAAATGAAAGTGGAAAAACTAAACCACGGAGAAATTATAGTAATTCATTTGCTGTCCCAAAACATTAAGCTGCAGAATGGTTTTAGTGTTGTATTAAATCAAGCAGTTTAACCTTTTGAGGCCGCCTGATTGTCTGTGAGTGAATCTGGATATTATTAGCTAAAGGACAATTGTGAAGCACAGTAAGCGTCGTGGAGAGAAATGCAGTGATGTAATGCAGAAAAAAAGAAATCAGAGACAGAGCTCCACCATGGAAGGACAATGCTATGACTCCGTGTGCTTGTGGCGGCATCTCTCGCTCTGTCCTGTCATGTCCTGCTTACTCATACATGACGGTCACAGACGTTCAGATTTAGCACTTCACTGCTCAGTCTGACTGCACGTTGCTCTCAGTATCGGCTGCTGCATGTATGCCGGTAACACACACTCCAGTGTGAATGTGCACACAAAGGATTCCTGACATCTACAGTACCTCCTGCGTCTCAGACATGCCCTTATATGGTCAGAGTGATCAATATTCGGCACATGTTTTATCGCAGGCCTTCTTCAAAACATTCCCACCCTCTCGGCTCCTACGGGAGACACAAAACAGAGGGCTCGGACCTCCTGCTCCTCTGCTCCAGCTAAATTTTCCCTCACTGTAGCTACAGCTCACTCTCACTAAGCTCTCAACCTGCTTGGTAAGGATCCTGTCCCAGGAAGCCATTTAAACCCCAGCCTAAGCTAGTGTTCCTGGCTGTTTTTTTCTCCCAGTCAAGCTGACAATAAGCCATGCTCTACTGCAGCCTCATAAGGAGGAAAGTTCTGTGGAGGTGTCATACTCATCGCCCAAAGCTGCCCTGAGGGACAGCAGTGTTTGGGTTCAGCTCCACTGCCTGAGCTAATGTGGCTCTGCTGTCTGAGATCTCGCTCCAACGGTTTGTGCCCCTACCACCTGCTGATTCTGCTGGTTTGGATGGACTGCCTGGAGCCCAGATCTAACCTACATAGGCGACGGGTCCCTCTTCCCCAAATTGCACGTACACACAGCACAATGCCATTTACCTCCCAACCAGAACAAGCCAGTGAAGTTAATGCAATCCTGAAAACTGCACTTCACACAGAAGAAGGCTCACTAAGAGGATTTATTTCTTCTAAGAGATATACGCTGTTAAATAAAGTGTGTGTGTGTCTATTTGATGATAGCAAATTCCCCTGTTTGGATTATTTTGCCTGCTTCTCTGTGCTTCTTGATGGTTTTTTTTTTTTTTAATACTGATATCCTCTTTCTAGCCTGTTTGGTCTTCTAATTCCCTAAAAGCCCAAACTTGACAGCTCACTGTGGCACTGAGCTGATTTCAGTGTGTGTGTATTTGAGCTGCAAGGAGCAACAGATCAAATTAAGGACATATTGATTGCCTAAGCTCGGAGAGGAACATTCATTTTAATTAAGGCTTTTATCATGTCACCGCCATTCACATCTTGTTGCTGAAGTTGCAGGACTAATGGTATTACTACAAGGATTAAAGTCTTGCTAGAAACATTTGCACAAATCTTACTAGATGCTTTGATCATGTGTTAAAATGAGATATTCTAGTGAAGGCATTTATTGTGAACTCACACTGTGTTCCTTTCTGTCCCTTTTGTCGTCCTCTACAGAGTCTGTGAAAAGGTGAGAGAGGGACACTGTCTGCCCCACTGTCCAGCGACACCATGAGCTGGAGCTTCCTCACGCGGCTGCTGGAGGAGATCCACAACCACTCCACCTTCGTGGGGAAGCTGTGGCTCACCGTGCTCATCGTCTTCCGGATTGTTCTCACTGCCGTTGGGGGAGAGTCCATCTACTATGACGAACAGAGCAAGTTTGTCTGCAACTCGGGCCAGCCAGGCTGCGAGAATGTTTGCTACGATGCCTTTGCCCCTCTATCTCACGTCCGCTTCTGGGTCTTCCAGATCATTTTGGTTGCGATGCCTTCTCTCATGTACATGGGCTACGCTGTCAACAAGATTGCACGGTTAGATGAATCCAAAGGAGGAGGTGGTACGGCTGCAGTTAGAACAGGAGGAGGGAGCTACACGCACAGAAAACCTAGGAAAATCTGCTTTGGAGCAAGGCAACACCGGGGCATTGAAGAGGCTGAGGAGGACCAGGAGGATGATCCCATGATCTATGAAGTGCCAGAGATGGAGCCCCCAAAAAGGCCCCGGGATCCACTGCAGCCAACACCCAGACCCAAAATCCGTCATGATGGACGTAAGCGTATCCGAGATGAGGGGCTTATGCGGGTCTACGTTTTGCAGCTGGTGTCTCGTACAGTGCTAGAAGCAGGCTTCCTCGCAGGCCAGTATTTGTTGTATGGCTTCCGTGTGACACCAGTGTTTGTGTGCTCGGGGAAGCCTTGTCCCCACAGCGTTGACTGCTTTGTGTCGCGGCCTACAGAGAAAACCATCTTCCTGCGTATCATGTATGGTGTCACTGTCCTTTGCCTCACACTCAACATTTGGGAGATGCTCCATTTGGGCATTGGTTCCATCTGTGACATTCTTCGCCGCCGGCGATGCCCACCTCAGGAGGACGAGTACCAGCTGGGCTTGCTGGGCACCAATGGGGGTGTGGAGGGCTCAGTAGGGGTAACAGGACCTGAAGCCGGTTCTGAGGGAGGGGTGGGTGGAGATGGTGCTGCCGATTACGTTGGCTACCCTTTCTCATGGAACACCCCATCAGCTCCTCCTGGTTACAACATTGTGGTGAAGCCAGAACAGATTCCCTACACTGACCTTAGCAATGCTAAGATGGCATGCAAGCAGAACCGGGCAAACATTGCCCAGGAGGAGCAGCAGCAATTTGGTAGCAATGAAGACAATTTCCCCACTGGAGGAGAGGCCCGTGTGGCTCTGAACAAGGACATGATCCAGCAAGCACATGAGCAACTGGAGGCTGCCATTCAGGCCTACAGTCAGCAGCACCGAGCAGAGGAGCAGCTTGGGGACAACCAGGATGACAAGCCCCAAAGTAACATTATTCAGGCCCAACCTCAGCCACAGCCTCAGCCTCAGAAAGAGCGCAAGCATAGATTCAAGCATGGGAAAGGAGGCAGTAGTGGTGGAGGCAGCAGCAGCAACAGCAGCAGCAGCAAATCAGGAGAGGGAAAGCCCTCTGTATGGATTTAAGCCCCGAATCAATGACATGGTTTGAAACCATGTATATATTACAGACCGGGTGATGAGCTGTTGCAATTTTTCTTGGATATTTAAACACCACTGTGCCTTAAAGAATCATGCAAGCTGGAGAAGATCTGTGTTTGTGTACAAACGTGTGTTAAAAAAAAACATGACATGTGATGTGATGTTGCAGCTGACAATTAGTTTTGTCTGGGCTGTCACTGTCTAACTTGAAATATCACACAAACACAAACTTTGTTAGGCTGTAGTCTGTCGTTTACATGTCGCATGTCTCCTCAAGTCCTAAAGCAGATTATTGACCTCTGTTGTCTTCCTGGTCAACCTTTCTTAGGGATTTCAGCTTTGGAAAATCACTGAATCAAAATGAGTTCTCTTGCAAATTAGCCTGATCCCAGATTTGGCTTAGCTCATTTTCTGTCCACTCCTCTGCAGCTAATACCATGGCATCCTATCTGATGGGACATCAAAATACAATGACATCAAAATGATGTGTTATCACAATACAGGATGCCATGTGGTCACTATGTCCGACCGAGCTAAAGCAATGACTTCACACTGTTATGTCGCAATAATGGAACGCCAGTACTACATAAATACAATAACGTGAAGCATAATTCAGTGGCAGCGCCCAAAGCAGTGACTTTATGATGCGGTGAGAACACCTTCCTGAAGGCTGTGTCCTGTCAGTCATGTTCTGTGTCTGCTTCTTCTCCAGCGTCATTCACAGTGTCGTGTTGCTGTGACTTTGCATTCGACCGTGTGTTTGTATATGTTTCCTGTGCATTTTCTGAAACCAGTGCTACACCAGCTGCTACTCAGGAACTCATGAGTACAGCAGGTGATTTTTTTTTTATTTTTTTTTTTATTGAATCTACATCTGAAGTTTCCTGAGAAAAACATTTAACAGGGTGCATAAGCAGTCTAGTTTTTCTCAGTTTCTCCCTATGGCTCTTTGTGGCTATTGGACAAGGCAGCTTAGTGCTTCACTGTTGCTCCATCTTCCTTGTAGCTGACTGCCCCCTGGTGGTATATTTTTAGGTAGGGAGTAGATAACCAGTTGCCAACGCTACCTGCATCCAGCAACACCTGAACCAGCTGTAGTGTTCCTTTTCTATCGACAAGACTTGTGTCACTTATGTCTTCCCAGCGTTACAACTTCAGTGTTTTATGCACACTGGTTGCAATATCATCACGTTGTAATGGAAAAAGGTTTAAAGCCATTACTGTAACATAGTGAGACCAAACACTGTCTGTGTGATGCAAGTGTCAGTGCCAAGATTTTATGCTAGGCTGCCATGAAGCCTGGTTGTTTGTAGCTTTGGAATACTGTGGCCATGCTACTCCAGTTGTGGAAATATGCCTACGTGAGACCAACCCTTTTTTAAAAGCCACTTGTTTTTTTGTACTACAATATGTGCATTGCTTTTTGAAATTGGATTAAAAAAAAAAAAAAAACTCCAAAATGGGGTCCATTTTTATGTTCAAGCCAGTGTTTTATATGAAAGCATCCTGTTTTTCAATGACATTTTTTGTAGAATAAAATAAAACAAAGCAAGGTCTTTTAAAAATGAATTAGCTCTATGAATATTTATGGATGTTGTGATTGAAATTGCCTTCCAGTTGTAAAAAATGTGAAATATGACAGACAATATAGTATATTTTTCTAATATGTCGGCTACTTAATGACGTTTAAAAAAAAAAAAGAAAGAAAAAAGAAAGTCAGTCTGTTCCTTGTATGTTGCAGTATCGGTATTTAATGTATGTATCAACCCTCTGGGCTGTGTTTTAATAAACAGTGTTCTTCCTTTCCAACATTCTTCTGAGATCTGCCGAACAGCTGTGTGTCAAATCCATTGGTGGAAAGATATAAAGTGCCAAATTATTCAAACCATTCCAAGCTTTGCCCTGCTGTATCTTGCCACTATCCAAAAAAAAAAAAAAAAAAGCTGTACTTATTTCATGGTGATAAATTGGAATGAGGAATAAATCTGCAAACCTGTTCATTTGTTTCTTGATTTAATTAATGTAAGACCTGAATCCGAGCCAGACAAGCAAAACATTAACCATAACTTGAGGCGATACATTGTTAAAAACATATTATGCTTTACAATGGTGCGTTTGAGTAGACGCACCCTGACTGGTTAGTTCGTCACTGGGCTCTACATGTCTGTTTAACAAGCCCAGACTGCAGCAGACAGATATAAATCACCAAAAGTACTCCAGTCAGCTATTCCCCAAGCAGCAACTGACACAGGCTGCACTGACGCCAATCCGATCCCAATAACCCACAGGTGATTTACTGAGAGTCCCACAGTCGCTGTCACTCTCTTCCCCTGAAGCCCAATCAACTCTCATTAAAATCTTCCCCAGTAAACAAAGTTTGTCAACTAAAGTATTTACTGCGGTTTGGGGAGTAGTCCAAATGGACTTGAGGCAGCTGGCCTTTCTGTGCAGCGGCCACAAGATGGCGACTTCTCATCGAATGAGGGAGCACGGAGGGTGCCAGGAGGGTACACTCAGAGACCCCATCTGGTCCAGTCTCCATGACTGGCAGGTTGGCCTTACATCTTCAGAATTATTCCAGGCCGTACCGCACAGACTCTGTTCTTTTGGGGGAATGTGAAGAATTTGGGCCTCCATCCAAGTCAAAAGAATTACCCTGTGGCACAGTTATGTATTTGTTCTCTTTTCCCTATTCAGTGACTGAGAAAGAAAGAGGTAAAGTAAGGCAGAAAGTGCGCTCCCTGTTCGGAGATGGCTTTTATAACTACTTTTATCAGAGTTTATGTTTGTCAGCATTTTGTCTCCGTCCTTGTGAAAACCAGGTCTCCAACATGTTACTAGGGCTTTTAAAAGAAACACCAAAAGGAAGCAGAACAACCCAAACTGGCACTGACAGTCATACATAAGTGCGTCAGTGTGTATTTGGAAGTATGTGGCAATTCTGTTACAGGAATAAACAAAGGTTTTGTACAATTAGAAAGAGAAAAAAATCCACAACAAGCTTCTAATCCTTCAGGTTTAGTGGTTTAGCTGCATGTCTATGTTGGTCAAGGGAAACATTTTTTTCCTCCACACTTCCTTGTATTTCTGAACATAAGTAGTAGGTTAATATTTTAGGAAGGATTTCCAGTAGTGGTAGTGTAGTGAGAATTATGTGGATAAGGTTTGAGAACCCACAAAGCTTTGCGTGGATGTTCAAAGCTGCCACTCAAAACTCAAAGCTGTTGGCAGCCGAAAGAGGAAATATATATGTCGGCGTGTTGACTGCTACTGTACCTGTACTGCTAGATGTTTCCCGCAAATAAGGTTGAAGAAATGGTCACACAGATAATCATGATTTCTCTTTTCATTGTGAGAGAAGTCAACCTGTCTCAGATAAAATCTTCTGTGGGTCTCATATATCAGGGATGCCTCAGCATTTTCTCAGTCTTTCTACACAAAACAATGTCTGCGTTCAGGAGCAAGAGTGTAGCAAGGCCGCGTTGTTTCCCTACCTGTTTTGTATTATCACCTATGTGGGATGTGACAATAAAACCAGTGCTGTTACCAGTAGAAACTCTGATTCATACGTGTGTTGTTGTTTTTTTACCATGCCTTTTGTAAAATGTACATTTCTTTGAGTGCCATTCTGGTATCCCCTTGCCAAGTTTTCCCTTTTCGCATTCATTGATCAATACTTTTGAATTGCATGTGAAAAAAATACTTATTTTCCTATAAAATAAATAAATCGAATCGAATAAAGCCTCTGCATCTTTTGTTTTAGGTCCATAAAGGAAAAAGAAATCAAGAAATAAAAGGCTTCCCACTCTGAAAACACTGAGTATTGTCCTGCAGTTGTTGTCAGCGTGAGATGTGTGCGTGACTTTGATTGGTGCAGAGCAGTAGGTCTCTGCAGTCCTATCAGGAGAATTACAAACGCACGGGCTGATGTTGTGTCACTGGCAGGATCAACATAGGAGACCAACGAGATGTCACTTCAGTTTTTGTCAGCCTTGTCATTTTGTTTGTCACTTTGGCAGTTCATTCGGTGGCAGCTGAACTCCCGAGTCTGTGAGGCTTTAAATTACATTAATGCACCATGAGCTCAGAGTTGGTTCCAAATTACCACTGACTTTAAAAATGAAATTGACCTTGACGATATAGTCACCTCTTCCTCCCTCCCTTTTTTCTGATGAGTTTTCCAATTTGTCTGAAGTTCACAGGCAAACAGCCGGGAGAGTAGAGAACAGTAATGGAAGGGGAAAGTATGGGGTTTTTTTTTGTGATTTTCTGAAACAAACATTGTTCCCTGGAGAAACTAGCCAGCTGGAACAAGCAAAGTGCAGCAGTTATACAACGAGGTCACTGGCACTATGACTGGAATCCTAGGAGCAAGGTCCAGGATGGCAACTTGTGGCGGCGGGCTGTTTTCATCTAAAAAGAAACTTACATTTGATGCTGTTAATGGCCTAATTGGCTGGATGCACTGACCCTACATGGATTTAGAAACAATGCACACATGCTTCCATTATGAGAAGGAGCAGGGGGGAACAAACTGCCCTAGTACATCCTGATTCATGTTGAAATGTGTGGTCCACGTAGTAACTGTGCAGTGTGGAAAGTGTGGTGATGCACAGAGCTAATATCGCAGCTGTATGGAACGTAATAAAAAATATGAGGCCTAATTATGAACAGAAATAATACTAATGACTCATGAACCGCAAATGCCCTACATATTTAATACATTAAGTTTAAAATGTTATGTCAGGTGTAATAAAAGAAGAAGAGGGAAAAAATGCTAAATTCTTTTAAATCACTGCATCATATGGTGCACTACTCACAAAATGAACACTGAGCGCAAACTGTGCCCCAGAGCTGGCTGTACACACTGTTTGTAAGAAGAAATGTTGCATTCTAATGACAAATCTTGGCAGGGCTTGTCCCCTTAATGGCTCAAAGACACTAAATCATGCAAAATGAGACTTCTGGGAAAAGCTCTCGCTGCCTAGTTGGACAAGTGAATTCAACTGCAGCCACGGATACAAATAACTTTCTCCAACAAATGTTTATTCACTTTTACTTCACTTTGGGCCTCAGCTCGTTCTGACCACAAATAAAACAAAATTACACACAGTACCTATATCCACAATTGGCTCACCAAGAGTTTGGTCTAAATCTTGTACATTGTCTCTCTGTCTATGCCAAAAAGCATTGTTAAGATTCAAAAAGTGTCAGCATGAAAGGCATCGTGGTCAGTTATAGTCTTTATGAAAAAGTGCACAGTTCATAAATGCCTTTTTCGTACATAGTCAGTTGAATCTACACATTAAAAAGCACTTGTATCTAAACTAAAACTGTATCAGTTTTGCCACTTTGTGGCAGTAAAACGCTTATCCTTGTCTGGTCACTGTGGTGACAAGGGTTAGCACATTGTAACACAAGCTCTCCATAGCAACCTCTGTGAGCAAAGACCCCGTTAGATGTGTTTAGTTGCATTACAATTCTTGTTTCTCTCTGTGGAGTCACTGTTCAGTCCTTGGCTTCAAACGTCCCCTAATGTCCTCTGACAGCCCACAGAAAGCAGCCGTGGTTCGTCTCTAAGTGAGTACCACAAAGTTATCCTCGACTGTTACCAGAATATTTTACAGTGGTTAAATATGTTACATGTTTTATAACAAAAACATCGAGCCAGACCATCATCATAGAGAGGAGGTATTTGATACTTTTCAAAATACATTCAGTTGGATCTAAAAGGTGTCATTTGCAATTAACATAAGGCACGGCACTGTAGACAAAGACCTAACAGCATCCCATTTCAACCGAGAAAAAATCCGGACTCCAGTTGGAAGATTTATGGTAATAAATAGAGTGGTAGATACACCAGGAGACGGTTTACAAAAACGTTAAAATCTTCCTATTGTTGCATTTGGATTTAATTACAAATGTCTTTATGGCCTATATGCTACGAAAGGTTGCCCTTCCTCTGTGGGCTGTCATTTTTCACAGTCTCCCAGGTGAAGCCTGAGCACACCTTCACTGTGCAGCTGCAACAAGAGATCAAACTCAACCGGCAGGGCGTGGAATTTCGTTTTAGTTTGTCTGTCATCGTAATAGTGGTTAGTCAGGGGACGGAAGTCGTGTGGGTGATTACTAAAGGGCCAGAATCCGTACAGATTCACGTCAGCACAGAATTCCAGTGCTATACTGGCCATAATTATGCCAGTGCTGAGACGGGCCGCCTTCAGACCCATAGAGCGCCAGAAGGCGGCCAGACTACGGAGGTACTCAGGGTTGAAGAAGATGGGTCGTATGGGGCTATTAAAGTCCTCGATGGTGTAGAGAGCCCGTAGAGACACAGGAGTGTTGTGGCCATATGAGAAGGCAGGAAGGAGCAGCATGGAGCTGCCATATGTGCGTAGACCCTCTACAAACGGACGCCGCCTTCCCATTAGAGCCCCATACCTGGAAATAAACAGCTGTTGTGAAGCAACAATACTGAATATATTTTACGTAAGGTGACGCATACTGATTGCCTTGCTCACTTGTCCATGAGGATGCTTGGGTTTGCAGTCACAAGGTCGGTCCTGAGGCCAACATGTTTCTCATATCCATTTTCCAAAGGTGGTAGGTTGCACCTGAACAAGCAGCAAAGGCGACATAAAAAGTGAATAGAATTTCCACAAATATGAGTTTATTATGTTGATTATCACTACCAGCTGCGTTTGTCCTCCACTCGGTACACCTTTCTCACCTCATAACAAACTCAGTTGAATCAATCCTTTTCCCACAGGTGCTGTTTGTCAAGATCCCACCATTCCCAACAACAGCACAAGTTTTCCAAGTTTTGTTTGAGAAAGGGTGGTCCTGAAATGAACACCAAATAAAAACATGTGACAAAATACACAACATAACACATTTTTTTTTTTTTTTTTTTTGCATGTTGTGTAAGACAAATCCCTACGTTGTGGGAGCAAAGCTGGATTTCATTTGCAAATGTTTCCCTTTCCCTCCTCAGAGTCTGGTGTCTGGAGTCTGGAATCGTGTCTAATCTTTTGGGATCCAAATAACCACGGAGGACCCATATAAATGCAAAGTGTTTGGTGGTAAACAGAAATGTCGGTCATATCTTGGTGAGCCTGGCGGTGTATGTTTTACGGCTTGCTGTCAATGTGGTGTCCTCACCAACATATTTATGTTTCTGACAGCCAGTGCTCTGAATTGATTTTAATTTTCCACCCATTAAATTATTATTTCAATTTCAGCAAAATAATGCAATTTTTTTGCCACATTTGGCAGAGATGTAGTACAGATATGATGTACTTGTTCGGTTTCGGTGAAGGGACCACAGATTTTGAAATGAGATGCAGTCTATATATCTCATCTGACAGATTGACTGCAGGCTCATGGGGAACAAACAAAACTAAGCTCTTTTGGGGAAACTATAAAATGAACTCTTCTAACACCGTGGTCACTGTGTGCTTACTGGTCATGGGGGTATAGCTCAGTGGTAGAGCATTTGACTGCAGATCAAGAGGTCCCCAGTTCAATTCTGGGTGCCCCCTATGTTTCCTCATGACCAGCTTGGGTTTGTTATTGAACTTTTCCAAAACTGATTCACCTCAGTTTCAGTAAACCAGATCATTGTAGCTATTAATACCACGTACTGGTTAGGCGTCCTGCACTGAGTAACATGCGGCAACATAAAGAACTGGCATTAACGCTCACAACAAGTTACAGGTCAGCCATCTCATCTGATCTCACCGCTCTCTTTTGAAATTCAAATACACTGCCTGGCCAAAAAAACAGTCGCCACCTGGTTTTAACTAAGCAAATGGATTTTTTCGTCCCTGATGGCACGGGCGTATTCCAAGATGACAATGCCAGGATTCATCGGGCTCAAACTGTGAGAGAGTGGTTCAGGGAGACATCATTTTCACACATAGATTAGCACCACAGAGTCCAGACCTTAACCCCACTGAGAATCTTTGGGATGTGCAGGAGAAGGTTTTGCGCAGCGGTCAGACTCTCCCATCATTAATACAAGATCTTGGTGCCACAGTGAATGTGTGCTTTAATCAAAGCTAAATGCGGTCCAGTGACATATTAGAGTGTGCAACCTTTTTTTTGGCCAGGTAGTGTATTACCAGCATTTACAGTAAAATCAAACCAACTCTGTCTCTGTATATCTGGAATTTGACCCTTCCCCATCTAGTAAGGTTTCTAAAATTGTGCAATCTCTGGTGTATTTGATGTGAAAAAATAGCTGCTTAGATAAACTATAAGTGAACTCTGTCCTTGCTGTTATCTGATTTGTACACTGCGTGGCTTTCAGTCCGTCAGTCCACCACTTCGGTTCAGACTGACAGTTTATATCTGCGGACATTTCTCTCAGACTTTCACGTTTCTAAGATGACGGTTTTCCCTGCGTTTCCCCTTTAGCACCGCTGACATTTGTGGTCCAGAGCAATATGTGCTGCCGTTACAGGTTAGCACCAGTAAGCAAAATGCGCATGCTGACATCGAAACGGTGATGGTGAACATTGTTCACGTTGCAGATTTTGTAAATTTTTTTGCTTGTACTATTGTATTTTACTACATTTTTGCTTATATCTTATCTTATTTTTATCTTTTAGCTGTTTTATTTTTTTATGTGCAGCTGCTAAATTCATGTGCGTGGCTGAGGTCAAAGCCACAATCAGAATTCTCCAAATAAAAGGAAGCTGGGGAAAAATAGAAGTCACCACTGACTCATAGTCAGTTAGTCATGTTTTAACAGCTGTCTTTATTATTAGGTTGCCTACATTTAGGTCAGTTATTTACTCTACGGTCTGGGTTAATGACATGCAGTAATGAATACTGATGATCAATGCGACAAGCTGTTCTGAGTGATTAAAAATTTTTACTATTATTATATAAGTGTGTTCTGGTATTTGTTGACATCATATCCTGATGCAAAAGCTCTCAGAGGTGGGGGTATAGCTCAGTGGTAGAGCATTTGACTGCAGATCAAGAGGTCCCCTGTGTATTGTGCTTTCAGCTAGTTTGTGTGTGTACAGTTTTGCAGAACAGAGCGCTTGCAGCTCTCTTTCTGTTTGATTGTCTTTCTCAACCTGTCAACATGTGACTTAACCCGTGACATTCGCGGAACAATTGCAACCTCAAACAGGCAATGCATGACGAATTAGTGTTCACAAACCGGCGACAAAAAAACATACCTTTATAAAGGTACTGAAAATCTCCGGGGTCACCTGGAGAGTCCTCTTCTTCTCCCCGTCATAAATAAGCTTTGAGCCCACTGGAGTGTTTGCCTGGGTGATGATGGCCTTGGAGAAACCGTTGCACTTACTGTGCAATCGTGCGCTGGGGAATCACAAAGACTTTTGAAACTGTCCTAACTGTTTAATAGATACAACAGATTGTTCTTTTATGCAATGAAAAGTTCGTGGTGAGTAAAAGCAATCTTTTCAGGTGAAATCCCTCTTACCATAACTCACGCGAAGTTTACACATGCTATATTTAGACCATGCCCGCGAGTTCCTCTGTCTCAATGCATGCTTCTATTTCCACTTCTCCTTCCACATCACTAGCTGTTCTTCATTCAATTCTTTTACAAGAAACAACATGTACGACAAATGCAACTAACTTATCTTTTGTGGGCTAAAACTATTATTTTGTATGGGCCTTCCCATCGGAATTACGACACACAGTGCATGCAACAACAGTTTGCTATCCTAATACAAGGTTTTGTTGGGGGGGAGAGGGGGTACGACCGATTTGTTTCTAGAAATTCTTAAATGCATCGGAAAAGAAAAAAGATTCCCTTACCTGAATTTTTGGTAATTTTCCTCATGCTTCTTCCAGGTTTTTGAGTAACGCTGCATTACTTTTTCGATGACCTCCCTGCAACACACATATTCAAGCGCACAGTCAGG
The DNA here is from genome assembly GCA_030220025.1 of Chelon auratus. Classification (NCBI taxonomy): domain Eukaryota; kingdom Metazoa; phylum Chordata; class Actinopteri; order Mugiliformes; family Mugilidae; genus Chelon; species Chelon auratus. Next base: position 15,537 of record JASGAT010391899.1, on the reverse strand, counting down.
TGTGTTGTCTCTTTTGGTGCTGACATGACTTGATTTGATGATGGCATAAACAAAGGGGAAGCACAAGGAGACGCCATGATGAAGTTTGCTCTCACCTGCAGCCTTTACAGAGGACACCGGGCAGAAGAGGTTTCTTCTGTTGGGGAGACGCGTGAACTTGCCGAGGTTCCACATGACTGAGGAAAGACAAGGCAGATTAGTGAAATCAAGATAAAATAAGTAATCTGCTTCTGACCCCTCTTTCTTCTTGGCTTCACTTCTTTTACTCTGTTGCTCATATCTCCTGTCATGAAAATACCATAAATCATTATTAGCTAAGACAGCAGGTTATCAGAAAAGGTTTTCATGCAGACATCGACATACCTTCACATGAATGTCAACTCTTTATAGCATAAACACACAAAAAAGCGGGGGTAAAATCCTGCAAGCCTTGCTGAGAGAGTGCACTCTCATATACAATAAATGAACAACTACTGTACAAACCCACGCATAGAGACCTTTGCCACAGCACGAGATATCTGCCTGTCACTGTCTGCGGCAAGTTTCTGAACAGTTGTGTCTTCTTCTTCTTCCTGTTTTCAAGTATCTGATCCAACTAGCATAGTAACATGCGAACCTGTCTGTCTCATTATCTTAATCATTGTTAAGTAAATGTTCTACCTGCAAGACTACAAGCTAAGAGTCCATCCTGATGTATATAATCTAATATATCACTTTAAAGTGATTGTGTTGAAGCTGTTTTCTGCTTTTGATTTACCCAAGAGAGCATCAGACGTCAGACAAATCAGACTTTTGCTTATTTTAAATCTAGCTAATCTTCTTTATTCTTAGAGTGCTTAGTTTTAGTTCTGTGTTCATCTCTGATTTATATTACTTAAGGCCATGCACTGGTCCCTAAAGATATAAAGTCATAAGATGCCATCTTAGAAGCTTTGATGGACATTTTATACTGTGTTTAATAGGTTTTATAGGTCAGTCTTAACACAGTAATCATCATTTCATGGTGAGAACACCTAATACCTAACACCAACATTACTTCCACAGCTATGTGTATTTCGTCAAAGGACATAAGTGGAAAATAAGTTTGAAAAAACTGAAGAGAGTGAAGAAAACATGGGTGGAAACTCCCACGGCTCCTGTTTCTCTCCCGCTGCTACATCAGCATCTTCTAATGTCAAATCCCAGCATGTCTTTTTAGCGCGATCCACATCTCAAGTAGTAAAACTCAACTGTATTAAGGAGATTGTGTTTGTGCTTCCTGGTAGAGAGGTTGCATACTTACTTGTTGTCGAAAATGAACCAGAGGAGACTGGTCAGCAGGCTCCCCAAAAATAGGAGAGTGATCATCAAAGAGAAGAGTGACTTCAAGAGCTGTCCCCTCATGCCTCTCCCCGCTGCTAACTTCTCCCGTCAGCCCCCTCACCTTCCGTCTGTCTCGCGCTTCACCTTGTGAAACGCTAATCTGTTGCCCTTCTAGTGTTTTCACATTCCTCCCACCCCCTTGATTTGCTCTCCCTGACCGTGTCTCAGGCACACTGTTAATCTTTCTCTTTGTCTCTCCTTTTCTCTGTTCTCTTTTACTACACTCAACTCCTCCTCATTCTCTTCCTGTCTGTCTGGTTTGACTCAATATTCCTGTCCCTCGTTCAGAGAGTGAGCAAGCCTTCTCAGTCATTCACCTATCTTCACTTTCCGTCCCTTGCTCAGACAAGTCCTCAGTCGTCTTTGCAACTCTACTTTCTTTTAGCTCCTTTCCTGCTTGGGTCCAGGTCAGCTGGGTTGAAACTTTGTTTGGGTTGTCCACATCCTACTTTAATCCTTGTCATGTCCCTCTGGTCCACCAGCCTTCTTTTCTCTGTCTCTCCCTCTTTTTCTCATGAGTTCACACAGTTCTTCTTTCCGCTGTTCGCCGACAACTGGAGCTCTTTCAGTTCCGCCCCCAACCCAGAGCCCCAGCCTTCCCTCTCTGCTTTCCCCTCCTTCCCCCAGTCATCCTCCGCCCACACCCCCTGAGCCCCTCTCCCCTTTGGACAAAAAGGTGGCAGTAACATGAGCACCCAGCACTGAATTAGCCCACAGTTTGTTCCTCTTGAGTAGTGTGTGTGTGTCAGAAAACATGTACAAAACCAACACGGGACGGAGTAGGAAGGGGGCAGAGGCTTTCCATCCAATCAGAGGGACTCCTAATACCCCCAAACTCTTACCTACACACAACACACACAAGCTTCTTTTATTCTAGCGTAAAACTTTGCCAGCTGTATCGACTCATATTCTCTGGTAAGTGCGTCTCAGTTTGGAGCCAGCGGAAGGAACGTCTCCACACGACGCGTGGTAGCACTGCTGGCTGGATCACCAAGGTAACAACTAACTAACGTAACCAGCCAGAAATGAGAGGAGCAGAAAGTCATAGCTCACACAGGCAGGGAGATGAACGTGGGAAATTATGGAGCATATGGGATACATTTCACAATAAGGATGCACAAACAGATGGACACACCCAGTTCACTTTCAGTCTCTCCCGTTTCACCCGTGCAGTAAAACAATAATGCCTACTAACTACTTGCTGACTAAGCCGGACTGTGCCACAGAAACCACACCACCCCAGTCACGCAAAAAAAAAAAATCAACAACAAAAGAGCCCTGGGGAAGGTTTCTTTTTTTGGCAGACGTACAGTTTCGCACAAAGCTTGTTGTGGAGGCTGCCTTGCCGTGACCACACAGAAGAGGGGGGACTGATCGATAATGAAGGTCTAATAAGCTAACAAAATCATGCTAACGGAAACAAATTGGGACAGAGGGTTGTTAAGGAAAGTAAAAGCTACACTTAACCTGCTTTTTACCTCAAACCGTCCGCACATCCATGGCCACTTCACTTATGAGAAGAGCGGGTGACTCTGTGTTTGCGATAATAAAGGTTTCACTTGTATTCTTCACTTCTTTTTGAGCGGGAACACATTTCAAATCACTGCACCCACATTTCCTGATCTGATAAAAACAAAAAACCCACCCCCAAGAGCGAGCCCTCGGGGAGTTAACACACATATGCATGACCTTTCATGCGTCATGAGACTAGCAGGACTGTGGATAGGAATGTGGGGAAAGTGGTTTTCTCCCGTGTGGAAGCTCCATAGTAATAAGTAGGTAGAGGGCACAAGAAAGAGGTAGAGCAGCAAACACCTTGCTTCTCTGGCTGCCCGTTAAATCAAATAACCAGACCTAGCATCTGGTTTCCCCTCATTACAGGCCACCCCTCTACCTCCCCCTACACACAACAGTCAGTCATTAGCTTATTTCGGAACATGCCATTTCCATCCAAAGACCCCATTAGCTATTTAACCACATTAAAGCCAAAGAAGTGATTTTTCAAGATGACAGACATAATCTTGTAACACAGGAGGTTTTGCAGCATTGTGCAACCCCAGTGTTTGTAAGCTTTTGCCTCGCTCATTCAGCATGGATGGATTATGCTAAAACTGTGATTAAAGATGGATGATTGTGTAATTCAGGTGTAATTAAGCAGAGGCAAAAATGCATTATCACTGTCAAGTAAAAAGTTATTATTAATTCCGTTGTGCTGCTGTGCAATGACAATAAATCAGTTCTGAAATTCTGATTCTGGTATACCGTTTATTTCGATTTAGGTTAAGTCACAGGAAACACGGCTCTGCATGTGTGTTTCCGCTTGACAGGAAGCTGTAGTGGCAGACAGTGATGGAGGAGGGGTGAGTGAGATCCTCTAAGGAGCCATATGACATCCTCACAGGAAGAACAGAGGTACAAAGGTACCATTGTCACACAAATTTCACGACCTCTTTCATGTAAGAGCATCTCCTTCAGCAGCTACGTAGCTGCTGCTCTGCTTCCGCTGTAAATAATCTGCGATGAAAATAGCAGTATGAACAAGATGTAAATCATGCTTGAGGGTTTTCTAGCATCGCTCTTAAAGAACGTCTTTGCACAAGCAGAGCTTCCTGTTCCTCCTTGCGGTTGTCTACAGTGATCAAGAGCTGATATCTGCAACAATCTGCGGAGGCCGGTATATTGTTTGGGTTGGGTCCCTGTCCATTAAGACTGTTGAAACCAATGATAAGATGACACATCAAGCAAAATCTGTCACAAAACACCATTGTCAACACGCACTGGAAACGAGTCGAGTCAAACATATTGCATCGATGAGGCGTTCTTAAGAAGAGCCAAAAGTTTCCATTTCCGATGCCTGAGGACAAAGACTGAGAGGCTGAAGAAGAGTTTTTATCCTCATGGCTCAACTCTGAGCCTTAACTGGACTTAAATATCACTGCACTTTATTCATGTAGCTGCTAAATACTGTTAATTTATGTACATATACAACTACCCCCCTCTAAGTTTACCAGTCTATATTTTTATTCAGTCTACATTTTTATTTTTATTTTATTTTATTTCTCTATCGGTGTACATTACACTAATATTGCATACCTTGTGTGCAAACTACTGTTTACTGTAGTACTTTTTTTTTTACTACTGGCTGCAGGTACAACAATGCATTTCATTGTGCATTGTACTATGTATAACTGTGCATGTGACAAATAAATAACAATAAAAATAATTATCTATCTATCTATCTATCTATCTATCTATCTATCTATCTATCTATCTATCTATCTATCTATCTATCTATCTATCTATCTATCTATCTATCTATCTATCTATCTAAGTCAGTGGGATGAAACCAGCATGTAAATCAATGAGTTTCATGAGTCATTCCAATCAGCTTTAATTCATGTCATATTTTTACTTATTAAGCAATGCAAGTGATCTACATGAAGCATTTTCTGACCTATTACATGTCTTGTGAGTAGGAGTGTGCACATTTAAAAAAGAAAACAGAAAAAAAAAGCCTGTGACAACATAAGATAAGCAGATTTTGTTAATGATTGATCAAATGTTTGCTTTTCTTCTTGTAAAGGACAGAATTTGTTGGATTTGCTTAGGTAGTAATATTTATAGTTTCTATTTTTTTCTGCTATATTCAAACCAAAACATTACAACTTGATTAGCAGTTATAAAAATGAGCACTACTTGAAGCTCAGCCCTCATTTTATCCAGTTCCTTACAGACGTTTCAAATGACAAAAGTGTAGTTTTTTTCTCCCAGTTCTAACTGTGTCAGCTTACCAATCTGTTCTGTTTTGAGCATTTTCCTCTCGCTCACCCAACTGATGGGGCTTGACTGCAAAGCTTCATGAGGATCTGATCATGAGCTCGGGGACTTCTGGGTCACCTGATGGAATCATTTTGTGAGTTTTCTCCAGCTGTGGGCCCTGAAATTGTCCTCACCCTGTGCCTTGATGGCTGTGACCAGCGAATGGGTCCCCGGGGAGGTGTGATGGAAGGGGTGTGCCCAAGGGGGGGCAGTAATGGGGATCATGTGGTTATGGAACAGCTGATCCCAGTGCATTCCACGGCTGCTTTGCAGGAGGCCTGGTGGTACCCTCGTGCTTGTGTAAACTACTGGTACTCTGCGCGTCTCAGAAGCACTCCAACCACAACGGACCAATGACGTCAGCATGGAAGCCTGATAAGATATGCAGGGTAAAACATCACTCCGAGGTGCACATCTTTATTAACACTTCCTGCTGTGGCTGTAAAGGCCATGATAAACCCACCACTACAAAGTCACAAACCAATCTTTAATATGTTGAATGAAGCAGATTATTGTTGCTTGTGTGTAACATACAAAAAGGTTGTTTGGTGTGTGCATGTGAATAATCATAACTTAGCCACAAAATAATGTTCACAGAAGCGGTGTAAGGTCATTTTCTGTAGATGGTGCATCACCGATTTCTTTTCTCGGAAGCAGCAGATGAAACGGACACCAACTTGAGCTGCATTCCAGGTGTCAGTGACCAGGACAGACAGCAGGGCAACATCTTATCTGAGGTATATGTTGCGTTAAATAAATGAAAAGAGGTTTAGGACACAAGACACTTTGTTGTTATTGCAAGTTGTTTAACGTGCTCTCATTACAGCAGCGTAGTAAAAGCCAAGTAAGAGAAGGCATTTGACAAAAAACAAACAAACAGTGGATAGCAAGTTCAAGTTTTGATCCAAGATTACAATATATAATTAATGCACAGCATTGTAAGTGACTTTTAGTTTTTATTTAAGAATCCTGATAGTTGAACTGCTGAAATTCAGCCATTTTTAAGATTTATGTATGATACGGCCATACAGGATGTCCTTAGCTTACATTTAAATCAAACTAAATCAAACCATTTGTTATACCACTCACAGCCGCTAGATGGAGACAAACAGTTAGGGACTTGAGTCGGGACTAAAGTACTGTATGTACAGGATGAAAATCTTACTCTCTGAAGATACATCTATATGATTATATGGCCAACTAATCTGATAAAAAACATGAGAAAACAAGTTGCCAGAAAAAACTGGAGGTCAATATTTTTACGAAAGACAAGAATCTTTCCCATTCAATGACAGGTTTGTGTGGTACTAAATAAAGGACTGTAAAGGATGTTATGAGTAAAACTATTAATTTAGTGAAAGGAAAGTTAGCCTTTTTCGGCTCAGCATCCAGAATGAAACATCATTCTTGATTGTGTGGTTCAAGAGCATAACAATAAAAGTGATCCCACATTAGAGTTAATCTGCCCTTGTTTTGACAGCAGTCCTTCCTTTCATGCATAACTAAAGATTAAGACCTTTGTTGCTGTTTTAGAAAGGACTGGTGTCTTTAAAGCGACTTTAACAGTTATTATCACAGAACATTACTATTCAAGACATATAAAGATATTTAAAGTAAAAACACGGGAAATAATAATAGGCCTGTGATAGACTAGGATGTATCCGGCCTCTCACCCAGTGACAGCCAGGATAGGCTCCAGCACCCCTGTGATCTTCAAGAGGACAAAATTAAAATGAATGCATTGATTAATAACTTAGAATTTATTTATTTTTTAATGATCCTTCACGATGAAATTCTTTCTCTGAATCTAACCCATCCATTCTTTCACACAGTAGTATGTACACCTGGAGGAGTCTGGTGCTTGGGTTTACTTCTGTTATGAACATAAGGGGATGTAAACCAGTGACCTGATGGTCCCATAGCTGCTTTTCTAACCACTATTTATAAAACCAATTCTGAATTCAATTGTCAGTACTTGGTAGTAACAATTTTACAGTTATATGGTGACAAATGATATGTGAAATTTTTCAAAAAGAAACATATACAGTAGTATATATGAATTAAGAAATTGTTCTTTGTAACAACTTACCAGCTCCTGAGCAATTAAGCCCCTAAACACCAAGAGTAAGTATAGATTCATTTAAAAAGGAAAAATATTGAGAAATGCTTATAGCTTGTGATAATTGCAGGAGTCACATGGTTTGTAATTTTAAGTTTATATACAATATATACAATATATTGCCAAAGGTATTCACTCACCCATCTAAATAACTGTATTCAGGTGTTCCAATCACTTCCATGGCCACAGTTGTATAAAATCAAGCACTTAGGCATGCAGACTGCTTCTACAAACATTTGTGAAAGAATGAGTGGCTCTCAGGAGCTCAGTGAATTCCAGCGTGGTACTGTGAAAGGATGCCACCTGTGCAACAAGTCCAGTGGTGAAATGTCCTTGCTACTAAATATTCCACAGTCAACTGTCAGTGGTATTATAACAAAGTGGAAGTGACTGGGAATGACAGCGACTCAGTCACAAAGTGGCAGTCCACGTAAAATGACAGAGTGGGGTCAGCGGATGCTGAGGCTCATAGTGCGCAGAGGTCATCAACTTTCTGCAGAGTCAATTGTTACAGACCTTCAAACCTCATGTGGTCTTCAGATTAGCTCAAGAACAGTGAATAGAGAGCTTCATGGAATGGGTTTCCATGGCCGAGCAGCTGCATCCAAGCTATACATAACCAAGTGCAATGCAAAGCGTTGGATGCAGTGGTGTAAAGCACGCCGCCTGATGGATGAATCTGGGTTTGGCGGTTGCCAGGAGAACGGTACTTGTCTGACTGGACTGAGCAAGTGTGAAGTTTGGTGGACGGGGTATTATGGTGTGGGGTTGTTTTTCAGGAGCTAGGCTTGAACCCTTAGTTCCACTGAAAGGAACTCTGAATGCTTCATCACAACAAGAGATTTTGGACAATTCCATGCTCCCAACTTTCTCGGAACAGTTTGGGCGTTTGGGTATGTTAGAACATGACTGGCATGCACAGAGTCCTGACCTCAACACGGTCGAACACCTTTGGGATGAATTAGAGCGAAGACTGTGAGCCAGACCTCCTCGTCCAACATCAGTGTCTGACCTCACAAATCCGCTTCTTCCCATAAACACACTCCTAAACCTTGAGGAAAGCGTTCCCAGAAGAGCTGAAGCTGTTATAGCTGCAAAGGGCGGGCTGGTGTCATATTAAACCCTATGGATTAAGAATGGGATGTCACTTAAGTTCATATGCATATAAAGGCAGATGAGTGAACACTTGTTGCAATATAGTCTATCATATAGAATACAGGGCTTTGTGGTTACATATCTTGAAGAATGAAAATATGGTAAACTACGATTATCTAATGGATTGGCATTTGCCACATTCAGCCAGTACATTTTGCTATAGATTGTTGGCATGTGCAACATGTGCTGCACTACTGTGGCTAGCAGGATTAGCTTTGTATGCTATATGCTAAACTCTACAGAAAGGATTCTCCCCAAGAGCCTCCTGCACAATCACATGGACCCACTTGTAGTTCACACATGTGCTATGTATCCCAAAAGCCTGTGACCACATACTAAACAAATCAAGAAATGTGTTACTTTATACAACAGATGTATAAATATTCAAGACCCCTGTGACTTTACCTGCAACCTCTTAATACTCACTAAGACATTTGAAACATTTTAACAGACCTATAGATACTCTGTTAGCCCGGCAGCTTTTCATTCTAAAGTAAAGAATCCCTAATGATGAATGAGTAAGCACAGGAGACCATCTGTGTCTTTATATACACTTTTATTGTCAGCACTTGACAGCAGGACACAAAGAGCCAGATCACTTCTTGGTCTCCTCCTCCTTGGACAAGTTCTTGATGATCTCCTCCTTCTTGGCCTGGAGACGCTCCTCTCTGCGCTTGCGGGCCTCCTTTGTCTTGGAGCGACGAGCCTCAGCCTGGTCACTGTAGGAGAGGAGAGACGGAGGTTTATACAGTGTGTAAGCATTTCTCCTGCCTCTTCAACTTTTAATATCCACATGAACAAAGATGACAAAAAATATTAAGGTAAATCTATAAGAATCTATATAAATGAATCTATGTAAATATATGTGAACATTTTTTTTTAATTAATCAATAACTGGGGCAATTCATAACCTAACATAGTTAATCACAAACTGATGCACAACATAAAGCACCACTGTTATTCTTCAAGTTGTGTGTAAAGGCCCTAGACCCTGATCTCCAAAATCCTTTCACTCAACGCATAATTTAAAACAAAGCAAAATGTCTTCTGACACTCTCAGGTAGAAATACAGCTCACACCGTGGGTAAATCGGCAGAACTGATCAAACCAGGGATGGAGTTTTAACTTACGCCAGGAGCTTCTTGCGGGCTTTGTCTGCCTTCAGCTTGTGAATGTGCTCCATAAGGATGCGCTTGTTCTTGAACACGTTACCCTTGGCCCTCAGGTAGAGGCTGTGGTACCTGAATGGGAACAAGGCAGAAATACAAACTTAAAATAAATTCACCAGAATACACAACATAGTGGCTAAAAAATATATACATTTTTTTGACAAGCATCTGTGAGCTAAATCCAAAAGCTGCAGAATTTAGACTTTTTTAGATTTTGAATGTAAACAGACCTTCTGAAATCATTTCTGCAGATGTGAATTTCATCAACTTACATGTGCCTGTCAATCTTCTTGGCCTCCCTGTAGCGGCGCAGCAGACGGCGCAGGATCCTCATGCGACGCATCCAGGACAACTTCTCTGGCATACGGGCGTTGGCTGTACCCTTTCTCTTACCTGAACACAGAGATTAACAAGATCTGCCAACTGTACTTCTAACGAAAGACGCCAACGGCTTTCCTCTTGCACAAATGAGAGCCGCGACCTACCGACTCCCATGTGTCTTCCCTTGCGACGAGCCAGTGTGTTCTTGCGGCAGCGGGCCCTGGAGTGGACCGTAACAGGCTTGCGGATGATGAGACCATCCTTGACCAGTTTACGGATCTGCTGGCCTGAAACACAGGAGGAAAGAGGATGCAGAATGAACACAAACACTTAAGCAGTGTGCATCTCATTACCAAACCCACTGTTCATTCAGCAGTCAAACTAGGAAATCTGTCTGTAAATGTGGATAAACAAAGGATATAGCATCGCATGATACTACAATGAGAAATACATCCGATATTGTGTAGTGATGTCACGCACATATATGTATATATGTATTTAAGACATCTGAAACACAAGCCGTAGGAAGAGATATTTGGATGAGTTCAGCTGTTCTTAATATCTGTAACTTTACAGCAGAACTTCAATAGAAGTCGTAGCATAATGTCCTCTCACTTTTTAAGTTTGAGAATATGCACTTGATCACACATTAAGCTTTGGCCTCACCTCAAACCGTACAGTTTCGTAGAAAGCCAGACTTCTGTTTAAAAACACATTTTAAAGACCTGAAAGGGAACTACATAACTCTGTCCTCAAAAACCTAATTAAAATGATTCCCTGATCTTAGTGTATTAGATGTGCTGGCTATTAACTCTATTCCTCAGCTTCGGTGTTGGGTCCGATGCGGCCAGGACAGACCGACTGACTCATCACCATCTCGATAAATCACAAAGCTTTAACCCTTATCACCAAACTACTTGCTGCTCTACTTACGGGAGTTGGCGTTGGCGATCTCATTGGTCTCGTTGGGATCCAGCCAGACCTTCTTCTTCCCGCAGCGCAGGACGCTGGAGGCCAGCCTCTTTTGGAGCCTGAGCATGCTGCAGGACGCACACACAACAGCCGGTTAGTTTTAATGCCACAATTAAACACGAGATTCCGTGTCCACAAAACTCATATGTTTTCAAACTGAAAGAAAGTCTTGTTGCGTGATAACTCAAAGGCTGTTAGCCGCACAGCTAGCTAACTGCCAGCCGGGTGACAACATGGCCTCTGTCCGCTACATCGTGTTACACATGGCCACGTTAAAATGTGGGAATATGTAATTGGAGTGATGATTAAACTTCACATCCAGAAAAAGAAGGACCTCTGGTGTCCCCGTGGAGTGATTTGAGCTTAACATGTGTGCATTTTAACAGTTAAATTCTGTCTTTTACTGTGCCATCGACGGCGGTCCTACCTCATGGCTGCTACTTCAATAGGAAAAGGAAGGTTTCAGAGACCGACTGGAAGCTACCATTTTAGAGGAGAGTCCATCTCTAGTCATGAAACAGCTCGGTGGTATCTCGAAAGATAATGAATGTTTTATTGAAATACACAACCCATAGCCATAATAAATATCTATATTAAAGACACAACCGACAGAAATCTGTGACAGACAATAGCAATCTTGAGCGAATTATCAAAATGTGCATTGCCAAACCCCCCCTTGTGAAATAATGGTACTAACCAGTGTGGGTGCAATGCATTATGGGAGAGAAAGGACTTGATTGTATTCTGTTTTTCAAGCACATGAGGGCGATGTTGAGACCACAAATGCAGCTGGTACTAGACGATTATTTGGCCAATGTTTTAACACATTTTTATACGACGTTTGTAAAATAATGATCCAGATGTTTAATTTTCCGTTTGTTTCGCATGACCTTTGATCAAAACTTCCAAAACAGCACATAACAGCATATAATTAAACATGACATAAACATGTGTAACAACGCAATACTCTCACTTATTTTCTAAAAAAAAAAGTATCTATACACATATCTATATCTATACCCAACCAAAAGGTACTCTGTTGTAGTACTTGTAAGGACAAATGTATTTTTGGTTTGTCGTTCGGGTTGTTAGTCATTTAATTTCTGTATCCGATCTATATATGTAAAGCACATAAAGCATATCAGTGGTATTTTTGCACAACTTTACATATTAAAAATAAAAATATTAAAAATATATTAAAAATATTGCATATATTGGACTATGAATCAAACCAATTAAAAGGTGTGAAGGACTCCCTCGTGAAGCAATTAGCAGCATAAACAGGGACACGTCTGGCAAATAGAAGATGTCTAAAATATGCAGCTTCCGGAGTTAAAAATAATAAATCTGAAAAAAAAAAAAATTTTTGAGTGTCCTCTGCTAAAAATAAAAAAGACAACAACGAGCTGGTTTGGCAAGAGGGTACTCATGAAGATACTTGTAAAAATAGCCAGCTGGTACATTACCATTTGACTGGCTACTTATTAAGGTTGCTATTGTTGCCTCCTTGACTCTCTCCAGCATCAGTGGCCGCAGCCCGTTGCCATGGCAACTATGTATGCCTGGTAGTGTGGGTGCATGAGGAGCACTTGTGTGACTTCTTCACCTCAAATAACCCAGAATGCTGATAATTGGGTAAAGCATCACCCAGTGTACCGGATCATGAGCTGATACGGCTTCATCTTTCCTCACTGCAGGGGAACGTATCATCCAGCAAGAGGACAACCTTAAAGAAGTTAAACTCCAACTCTATCTATCGCTGAAGCCTGCAAATAATTTGGTCTTCGTAGAATTAGGCCTTGTGCACATGCTCTCATCTCAATTTTGTACTTCTTCTTTGTTGTTAATGGGTTATGCTTGAACAAAAGTTATTCTCCGTCCTTCAAATGCTGGATTCCTGCTTTTGACTAAGGGGTGCAGTTGACTTAAGTTTAGTGTCACATTTGACTGATTTTCCTGTGTTAAATCGTTTCAACATGAGCCAGCGGTAACGTCACTCAACCTTTGATGACCACCAGGCAGCTCAGATATGCATTTAATGTTGAATAATGTTTAATGTTGTCCAGATATCATGATATAAAGGAGACGAAAGCACAGCACAAAACCAGACCAGTGCCTGAATATTATATATAAAGCATTATATAAAGCATATTCAACATAGAGTGCATTACATAGTTAGATTTACTGCAACCGCTGACTCACTCCACTCAGTTACCTTGTTCAACAGCTGAAAGCTGAAAAACAAGTGAGCGATCCAGCTGAGGACAACCTGAATGTCTCCTGCTCCTGCTCATGATGCTTTTCCAGGAGGAAGCTGCTGCAGGCGAACTGCAGGGACTTGGAGACAGTTTCAGATTAGACGATGATCCCGTACAAGCAGCCTTTTTTTTTTATTATCATTATTTTTTGGAAGAGGAGGAAAGCTTCCACCTACAGTATACCAAGCTTACCGGAAAGCGGAAGTATGACGAGCAGCAGCAGAGGATGATCTTGTGGGTGTTCAGTCTGACGCCATCGGCTCTGATCACACAGATTTCCCATTGTCTGCAACAGGTGTGGGGGTCGTTGTCATCTCTGGGCGGCTCCTCTGAGAGGTGGATAAATCGTCGCTTTGTTTTAAGTTTACTTAATCAATCGATATGATATCATCTACTCAGTGGGAACTCAGTGTTTATCATGTAAGTAGTTGTCGTCATCATCTGAGAATGACTCATCCCTAAGTCTGAGAGTTTTCATAAGAACTCTCTGTGGTGAATTAAATGAAACCATCGAGAATAACCATGTAACCTGGTCTTACACAGCTTTTTAGCATCTATCGGCTCATTGTTTTAGCTTCCTGGCTGGAACTAATAGAAAGAACTGGAGTTTTTGGTGAGCTCAGACTCAAGAGCTGCCCTGAACACAAGTACATAAACACAACCTGAAGAATCCATCTCAGGTAATACACATTTCACCAACAGACAGTTAATATAGTGCCTTAACAACGTGACATCCATCGTCATTACATTTTCCTTTATGAGATTTGTTCTGATATCAATGAGCAACATTTATTTTGTCTTTATTCACCTAAGCAATGCTAGAAATTCCGAGCCCCCTTGACAGCATCTCATTCAGGGGCCATTAAACTGTTGCTATCTATAGTTTCCTGCATCTCTCAGGGGCCCAGAAAGGCTCTGCCTCATCTGCAACACTCAACTAGCCCCAATCCTGGTCCCACATGGCCGTTTGTCAAGATTAGCTCAGTCACAAAC
>JASGAT010391898.1:0-10259 GCA_030220025.1 Chelon auratus | reverse complement strand
TCTCCTACCCACCCTCTCACGCTTGATTGTTTTTACTTTATTTGCAAGTTCAGGCTCATCAGTCTTCGCCAGCGGAGCAGGGGAGGGAGGGAGGGAAGGAGGGAAGGAGGGAGGGAGGGGAGGGGAGGAACAATCTCATAACTCTCTCATTACCGCCCCCAGCTTCATGAAGAAAACTGCTGCTCCTGCTGCTGCTCCCTGATAACAACAAACCTCACTTTTGGGACACAAAGTGCCGTTTCTGCATCGTTTTTTGCTTTGAAACTCGTTAGTAAGTAATCCAATAAAGGAGGGGGAAGAAAATGAGGTTAAAGTTCTGGTGATAAAGAAAAATAAGGGTATGAATTGAGCACATGTAACATTCGGGGCGAGTCCTGGTTGAGAGCAAGAAGAACATTTTGTGGCTACAGGATGAAAGTCATGCGCCAAAACAAAAATATTATTTGTCATCTTGTTCGATTAAAAGGTGAAAAATGGTTCGGGAAAGGGTTTTGTGGCGTCGAAAAGGAAAGTTTGCAGACCTCATTAGCAGGGCGGAGGGACGGCCCACTTATCCAAAGGCCAAATCCTCACGCACCGAGGTGATGGATGGGAAGGAAAGCTGTCCCGAGTCTTTCACTGAGAGAGAACGAAAGAGCACTCGCCGTCCCCAAACGCGCCGTCCATCCTCCGAGACGCGGACACGGAGCACTAAGTCTTCCGGCCTGATGCTGGCAGCCGGCAGAGACCTTGCACTTGATCACACGTCCTAATTGGCTTTCCTGACAGTGCAAACACGCTCACGCAGGAGCACAAATTGAGGCGCTTATATGGTACTGCGGGACCAACGCCACGCAAAACGCTAGTCGGCGCTGTGTCTTTTTTGGCGACTGAAACTTCCGGCCAAAATTTGTCTCCAAACCTCCTCAGTTAACCTTACCGATTCTTTATTGATCCAAGACAGTCTATTTGAAACTTGCAGTGATGGAGAAGCGGAAACACGCTACTACCAAGCGGACCAATCACAGTTCTTGCGGCCTGCGTCACCACGGCGCGTAGTTACACGTCAAGCTACAGTGCTAGGGTCTGCGTTATCGCTGTAGCCTCTGCATCAACTTAAAGGGAAACTACTGTTTTTTATAACCTGGACCTTATTTCTGGCATAAAATAAGGTCATTTACTCACCCATATAACTTTTGTGTCATTTGTATTTCTTCGGGAGATATTTAGATCTGTGTATATCCATATAGTGGGAGTGAATGGGGCACCGAAACGCAGCCTCTAAATAACGCGTTATCTCAGAATTGGAAAAATATTCAGCCACATTGTAAAAAACTAGCAGTACGGAAACAAATTATTGGTGAACTGAGGCTGCGTTTTGGTGCCCCAGTCACTCCCACTATATGGATAGTAAAAAACAGTAGTTCCCCTTTAACGCAGAAGTCTAAAAACTGTCTATGACGCATCAGACAACAAGAATTCTGAGAAAAACTTTCATTTAGGATTAAAAAGAATTAGAGCGGGCTGAACGTGACGTGATGCCACAGATTAAAACAATAACATCTATCTGTCAACTCTCTCCAGCGAAGACGCAAGGAGCAGCAGATCATTAGTTTCCGGGCTTTACTGCCGTCGGCCGCTGCTTTTAACCTCATAAAGATCATAAAGAGCGTTATGAAGTGCGAGAGTGTGCGCCGACACAAATGAGCTTTGATTTACAGCTTTGATTCAGCCCCTCACTGGAAGGGGCAATTCATATATTCTGCCAGCAGGAAGTATCGAGAGAAACGGTTTTCCGGAAATGATCACAGCTTCAGCATCGCTTTACTGAGATCAATGGCTTCAGTTTGATGAATGCTGGAGGACAGATGCGTGTGGTGGTGTAGGTGCAGTAAACGGAGGATGAATGAAGGTTTCAGGTGAGTGAGGACTGAGCGGACGTCTTGATATTTGGCTCCCTCTACTGGGCAAATATAGATGTGACGGGGAATCAAAAGACGGGGAATTAACCACTATAGATTAAAGTAAAACGTCTTATAAAAAAATAAAAAATACAAACAGGAAAATGTTCTTAATAATAATAATAATAATAATAATAATAAATAAGCAGATTGTATGCCTGACACACATTGGATTTATTGCTTATTTGTTATTTGTGAAAAAGTGAGTGTTCAACTTCAAAGGTTGGTATTAAATTGTGCTTTTCTGATAATTCTGGAGTGGTTAACACTCACTTGCCTCACAGCAAGGTTTTGGATTCGAATCCAGGCTGACTGGGGCCTTTCTGTGTTCTAAGTTTGCATGTTCTCCCTGTGTCTGCATGGGTTCTCTCCGGGTACTCCGGCTTCCTCCCACCGTCCAAAGACATGCTCTTGAGGTTAACTGGTGATTCTAAATTGACTGTAGGTGCGATCTGTCCAGGGTGTACCCCGCCTCTCGCCCTGTGTCAGCTGGGATGGGCTCTAGTCTATAGGTGTCCACTTATGCCACAAGTAACATAGACATTCATTTAGTTCCAGCTATCTATCAGAAAATGTGACCATGTCCCTGTATAATCCCTCATAATTCACCATCTTTTAATCCGCTTCCACACTCCGTTGTACTACAAGTAATAAATATTTTCATAAGGTGTGTTTTTCTTTCCTCTTTACATGTAAATATAACCCCTGTTGAGTGTGCTACCTCATTTGGCCACAAGGTGTCAGAGTCGTACAACGAGAGAGACTTGACTGCTGCAGTTATCCAACATGACACATGAGAGGATGACGTCCTGAATGATCTTGTCAAGTCGTTTTTGTGATATTTTGTGACTACAACTGTCACTGAACAGGCAGAGAAAAATGTAAAATAGATAAATAAATGCCTTCAAGGATAATAACCAACATTTAAGTTTAGTCTAGCGTTTTAGAAGGTGTGGGCTCTTTTTTACATGTTGTTTGTCCGAGATAAACATATAAAAACACGAATATGTTCCAGTATGTGTCAGCAAGGATTCAGACAAATTTCCAGACCAGAACACATTGTTTTTTTTTTACCTTTGGTTCGCAAGGCCTCGAATGAAGCCTGCCCTCACGCTCAGTCACACCATCTACTGTATGGGAGCAGACCGCTATCAGAACAAACCACTGCAGCCTCTATAATCCCTCACGGCAGGGCTGCACCCCATAGCCTCCAATTATGAAAGATCAACCCCAGAAACGAGCTCCATAATGACCGGTCATTGTCTGAGTGAGTGCAGCGTGTCACAGAGCCTCTTATCGGGACTGGGCCCGAATGTCATTTGGAAATTGTGGTAACTGATTTGAATTTGTGTGCCGACACAAAATTATCATTTTATGTAATAGTTGCGAGTCACATTTTAAGAAACTATGCAAAAACCATGTGACAAAAGCAGATGTGCAGGGTTATCTTTGCAAATCCACAAAAATACAAAAATGTCATCACTTTTATTAAACTTCTATCGTTGGATTTGGACACAGCTTTATTTTTTTAATATGCTTTGCATTTCAGATACGTGCTCTCTTTTAACACATTCATGGGACGGCTGCTACTCACGCTGTGCAAGTTCTCGGAAATTTACACTTCAGTTACGCAAAATGCAATACACGCGCGCAAACATATTGTTAAAAACTGACTAGGGGCAGTGCAGATGATGTGTTTCGTCCCCCAATCATAAGACACCTGAGCTGGCACCAGTTTTCCCACAAAAAAAAAAAATCAAATACGGATGTAGGTTTCAGTTCACTTGTGCGCCCTCTAGTGGAATCCTCCAGTAACACGTGTTATATATACTGTACAGAGGCAAAAAGCTCATGATGCAGGCAGCTGTATATATGAAAAGTAACTATGTCTCCAGCCTTGAAGCTCTTTGCAACACAGTTAGGAACATTGTCATTAAAAATATATATGAAGAAAAATTTGCTCACAATGCAACTGCACAATTAATCAACTTCTGGCCTCTCAAATGTATCTAGTGACCCTGCAATGCGGTTTTAGAAACGTATGCTAAAGATTTCTGTGTTAATTAGGGATGCACCGAATATTTGGCCACTGAAAGACTTTTGTCACCGTAACACGGCCGAAACACAAACTTCTTCTCCACCATTCCATTTTTCATCTCGCGCACCTCCACCACGCTTTGGGAATCCCTGCCTTAGATGATCAACCGTTCTCTGTCGCAGAAGATGTCGGATTTCGTTGGCAAAATTAATTTCTTTCGGTGTTTCGGTTTTGGGTTCCTCAGTTTTGGTTATTCAGTTTCGGCCAAGAATTTTCATTTCGGTGCATCCCTAATGTTAATAGTTAAAAAGCTCCACTTTAACGAGCTACAAATATAGTGTGCTATACTTAAACACTGATGGATCAGTTTAAAACTATTCAATAATCACAACTGTAGAAATATATCCATAAAAGAAGCTGTTATTCTACAGAATATTAACCCGTTATTCAAATCCACAACACATTTGTTTCACACAAGTTTTGTTGTTAGCTTAAATTAAGCAAAGGATCCCAGTACTTCCACTGCAACTTCATTTCATCCCCTGACACTCGCTGCGAGACGCTATAATTAAATCCTCCCAACGCTTGGCATCCTTCTCACCTTATCTCAGCCCAGCAACACCGTCCTTGGCCCACTGGCCACTGAAACTTGCTCAGTCAGAACTCGGGCACGGCTGCATTAATGAAAATAACCTTTAGCTGCGTGACATTTCACAGCACCCCCGCTGCCGCGCAGCATACGGGCAAAATGTCCGTATACTTTTAGGCGTCTGCATATTTGCCTTCGCTGAATACTTTGGATTCAGCTGCACAAACATCACTACACTAAACTCACAATGTCTGAGAAGCCAGGATCTTGATTTGCAGTGAGCTAAAGCAGACCTTTGAGGTTTCCCTTCATCATTTTCAGATACTACAGCCCGGTTTCATTTACCGCTGAGCAGCCTTTACAGTTTAACCATGCCCCGTCACTGCCACCCCACAGCAGTAGCTCATCCTAGAGTTCTTAAAAAGCCTAAAACTGCACTCGGTATCGGATGAGGAAGCAAAGCCCCTCGATTTTCCTCCCCTGCTCTGAGCCGAGGCGGTAATGAGACGCCGGGCCGACTGCACTCAATTTCCCAAATTAAAGTGTCTCAGTGGGGCTTCGGTGGGATCGAGGAGGAAGGCGCAGGTGAAGCTTTGCCTTCTTAAAATGCGTCTGCTCTGCATGTGTGGCGGCGGCGGCCACGGCGGCGGCTTCACATCCCACGTCGCCCTTCTTTAGACCCGGCCCCCGCTCCGTGGCTAATTCGGCAGAACTAAAACACAACTCGACGGCAGTTTTGCGAGATTATGTTGCTTTGTGGCAAAACATTATCAAGCCATAAAAAGCTTTATCCGCGCTAACCCGTGAAAGTTGCTTCTATTAGCTGTGAAATCTTCCGTCTAATGTGTAGTTCTTTTTATTTCTCCAGCTTCACGAGATAAAAAGCTGAGATTCATCATCTTTTGAGTGTCTCATCGGTTGTATTTTCGCGTGGCGTGCTCCCAAAATAAATCTCACAGCCTTACACAAAAAAAAAACTCACAGAATAAAAACAAAGCGGTGCACATGAGCTTTGACTTGCAGTGTAGTACGTCTACGTTCTGCAAGAATGAATGAAAGAGTTGTTTTTTTTACCTGTGGTGCAGGAGTCCAGACAAGAGAAGAGGCCGAGATCCAGAGAGGAGGCAAACAGAGGGAGAGAGAGAAAACATTAGGACACTATGCACAAAGAAAATGAATGTTTAGTTGAATAACTGTAATATAGGACAATTGTAGCACTGCTTGTACTATAATGATGGTAATATGTTTCAAGGTTATGTGCTAAACCATCACAAACATGAATGGAACAATTCCCACGAACGCAGAAATGCTTCCCGAATCTGCGAGCGTCAAGCGGGCAAACTTCAAAGCTCGCCCTGCTCCCGCGCTGCTCCTCCAGCCTCAGATGGAGCGATATCTTCATCCCCCGCCCTCCCCATCCGTCTGCACCTCTTCCTCACCCCTCCTCACATTTCCCCGCCACGTTCTTTGAAGCCCGAGCATGTGAATGAACCTCACGGAAAAGTGCCGCGATTCCACTGGAGGCACGTCTCCGGCACCGAGGTGGTTGCTGCGGATTCTTAAAATAACTCAGGGTAAGACTTCTGTTGTATTTTTTGACGACTAAAAATTGTGTTGCACTAAACTTTGCACTCTGTTTTACTAAAAAAAAAAAAAAAGAAAAAAAAAGAAAGGCCTCTCCCTTCTCCTCATACTACTGCTCTTCTTCGGCAAATCTTGTAAGTGCCTGTACGCGGCGATGGACAAGAGCAGCCCGTCCACAGGGGACGAGAGGGGAGAAATGGAAAGGGGATGGAGAGGACAGAGTCACCCAGCGGAAGAAGAAGAGCGCAAACCCAATCCACCTCCGAGGCCGAGTGGTTTTTCGAGCCGCTGCTTGTCACGCAACGACCACCGACCGCCCTCCTCGAGGAAAGACAAGGACAGTGACCGCATTTTGCTGTACGCAGTTGTAGAGAAACCGCCGGTTTGTTAATTAAAACGTGCGTAGGGCGCAACACAAACGTGCAGACAAGATAAAGGGAAACACAAAATTGGCTTCCATTTTTTATTATCAAGAATTATTTTGCATTTTCTGAACCGCGTCCTAATATTCGCTTGCTGCCGATATCTCTCCCGTCAGTTGAATCGATATTAAAGTTTGTTAATAATATTTTGGCCTGAGGCTATTCATACTGCTACTGGGCCTGAATATTTAATATCTTAATATCTTTGATTTAAAACACAGAAGTAAATTATTCATTTATTGCAAATGAACCTACATCAAATGTTATAGATATGCATAGAAAGTGATGAATTTATACGACTGCAAAATGGTTTTAGGCTCTTCAAATTTTCATGATGGGGGCGTCATGACTAGTCCCAGATTCACTCTGCATTTTGGATGATTATTTTTGAAACAGTTTAAATCAGGATGTCCCATATGCCAAAAACCTGTATTAATATTGGAGTTGTATTGTGCTCGAAAAACAGCTCTGATACAACACCCGATTCCACTTAACGGCAATGCACCCTCTCTAATGTAGACTCACAGAACCCGGGGTTACAATATGTAACCAACATCAGACGAGCAGGGTGTTGTTGGAAGTAGGGGGTAATAATGCAGCTTAAAGAAGGTTTGCCGGCCACTAATAAACCCAAAATGATAAGCTGACATTTAGCAGTAAAGTAGTTAGACATTTTAATCATTAGACCTCAGCCTACTCTTATGTACTACATGCTAGTAGAATGTAACATGATGCTAACGTCTTTCATTAAGCAGACGCAGAATATTTGGGTCCAAATTTGAGCTCTGGTGGAAAAGACACTGTCTGTTAGCAGAAAATTTTACCAAAATGTAGCCGAATATTGCAAAGAAACAGACCTGCATCTGCTGAGGTTCAAGCAGAGTTTCCCCATTTGTATTCCCCTCAAACAAAAGTGCATCTGCTCTAAAAATATCCAGCCCTGTTGTTCGATCAAATAACAAAACGGGCCTAGAGTGATTCTCAGTGTGGACATGTTTTATAGTACAATTTTCCTTTACAAGCATTCAGAGAGCACTGATCAATGCTACAATAAAAAGGCAATCACACAGACTGTGTGATGAGTGTAGTTTAAGGAGCATTTCCCTTAACTAAGCAGACTTACCAGCAAACTACCAGACATCTGCACTGCATACCGAGAGAGAACTCCCGTCACTCGTATATGACGTGCATGACTTCCATGACGGATGACGTCCACTTGCACAGCTCTGTCACATGACGAGCCCTCTTAGTCAAAACAAAACAAACACTCGCACACAGGCAGGCATTCACATCCGTTCACAGTAGAAACTTACATGAAATTCAACACACAACCCCTTTGACACACAAATGTCAGCCCACCTCCTCGCTGCATCTTCCTCCTCTTCTTCTCATTACCCCCCCACACACACCTCACTCCTCCTCACAAATGTCAGCCTTCACACTGATACATCGCTTCTCATACGCTGCACCGTTTGGCATTTAAATATCAGTGCTGAAGTACATACCTGAGCCTCGGCGTCCACGTGCTTAAGATGCAGAGCGCATATGAAAGCGTTAAGGGTTTTGGAACAGTTGCAGCAAGCTGCAGCGGGTCAGGGGTTACCAGGCATAAAATATGTGAAATAATGACGTGAACTTGCAGAATGTCCACTGTGACTGGAGTTTTATTAATCTACAAATGACCTAATTGCTCCACTGCGACAAGTACATTGTTAGAACAGTTTGAACTTGCTTCCTATTGGGTACTGAACAATTAATCAGGTTGTTTTGCAGTACAGCTACAGTTTGTGCTTCTCGTGTATTGTCCAAGTAGAAATCTCCGAAGCAAAAAAGAAAAAAAAAATGAAACACATGGAAGCGCGAAAAACTGCAGTTCCGTGAGTGGCCACTAGATGGTGTCTTCAAATACAAACCAACTTTACCAGCCATTCATTCAACCATACGGGGTTTATATCATATCAAGGTTTAAAGATCCCGGTCTATGAGATACGTCTCCGCTTGCCAGCCTCGGCATCACCCGCTCGCCTTGGCTCCACTCAAGGTTCGCATATCTGATTATATCTGAATAATCCGGGAGTTAGGGTTAGGCTTCTCGTGTATTGTCCAAGTAGAAACCTCTGAAGCTAAAAAGAAAAAAGAAAAACATGAAAGTGCGAAAAACTGCAGTTCCATGAATGGCCACTTGAGGGTGTCTTCAAATAGGAATCAACTTTACCAGCCTTCATTCAACTGTACAGAGTTTAAATCGTATCAAGGCTTTAAGTTTCCGGTCTACGACATACGTCTCCGTTTGCCAGCCGTTGTCCTAGTAGAAACCTCCAAAGCTAAAAAGAAAAAAACAAAAACAAAAACATGAAAGTGCGAAAAATTGCAGTTCCGCGAATGGCCACTTGAGGGTGTCTTCAAATACGAACCACCTTTACCAGCCATTCATTCAACTGTACGGGGTTTAAATCACATCAAGGCTTAAAGTTCCCGGTCTACGAGATACGTCTCCCGTTTGCCAGCCTCGGCATCACCCGCTCGCCTCGGCTCCACTCAAGGGTCACATCTCTGATTATATCTGAATGAGCCGGGAGTTAGGTTTAGGCTTAAAGACCAGCGTAGACTTTGATGAAGCGCTTATCAGTGGAGGTGAGCCGGTGGAGTTCTTGTGACCGGTGGAGTTCTTGTGACAGGAGAAACACTGATGCCACAGCGGCTGTACGGCCGGTTGAGCAAACAGCCACAAGGTCACTTCTTTGACCTCTACGATGCCACTGCTCCCTCAGACTTGTGTTAACAGCGGCTTTAGCACGTTTGCTGGAGGCCAACGTTGCGGAGTGATAAATTCAGCTTAGACGGGAAATGTGTGGCTTTGAAAATTTTTTGGGCGAAGCAGGAAGGATGCGTGAGGCAGCATTTCTAAGCAGCAAACGATAGAGCACGTCCAGCGTTCTCAAACACATCAGCGCGAGGCCCAGACAGCTACGTCAGTGTGTGGATCTAGTGTATTTGTGCGTGTAGGTGAAAGGAAACAAAGAGAGCTTTGCCCTTGTAGTAGGCATTAGATGAGACGTGTCTAAACCGAGATGGTGACATCACTTCTTGGCAGGCGGCTCCAGGGAGACCGCGGCGGCGGTGGAGGCGGAGGCGGAGGCGGAGGCGCCCGGACCAGAGACACGCACTCATCCAATCACAACACGAGCCGCTGTTTCCGTGCATGTGTGTGACCAGGTCAGTCAGCACATGCTTCCCACAGCTAGTCCTTAATCAAACAGAGGGAGGTCAACCCACACGAAGAAATGGGAGTAGAGTGTGTGTGTGTGTGTGTGGGCTGACAAGTGCGCTTCCTCTATTGCACTACCTCCCATCTTTTGGTCTTTTGCTCGCTTGTGTGTTCGTTGGCAGGCGTGTGAATCAAAAGCAGACAGATACAAACAGGGGTAGCAGCAGAAGCAAAGAGTGATGAATTGCGTTTCTGCGTTTGTACGTCAGAGACGGAAGAAAATGATTTATCTACGCGTATCTCCGCTTCAGAGTACGTACACACACACACCTGTAAAATACGCGTTTCTACAAGGCTGACACGAACCGGTGGACAATTTGGGAAAGATTTAAAGAAGTGCAAGAGAAAGGAGAGAGGCAGGGAGGGAGAGAGGGAGTAGTGTGCAAGTGTGTGAGCATGGAAGTGAAAGCAATGGAGA
>JASGAT010391897.1:0-12461 GCA_030220025.1 Chelon auratus | reverse complement strand
TAAGCTGGTTAATGAACCCAGTGACTTAATACAGAATGATCCCCAAATCAAAGTGTTGTGCTTAACCTCTACCAGCCTAGAGGTCCCTGTCAATTAATGGCTGAGCATGTTGCATTGGGTCAACATTATTATTTATTCATCTGTGTCAAGCTTGGTAAAGATACAGTTTAGATTTTTTTGTGGAGCGCTTCAATTCCCAAGTGTCCAGTGTTGTTCATTTCAGGAACTGTTATGCAATAAATGTTCTCGCAGAAATGTCCAAAAATAGAATAGGGCTTAAGGGATCAACAACCGACACAAAATGTCATTATGTCATTGTTGTTTGTTTTCCTGCAAATAATCGAGGTTTCACAATGACGGGCCAGCTATATCTGCACGTCCAAAATAATCTTCACTTGACCACGTATGACACCTGAAAGGTATCCCTGGCAGGTGTGTGGTGGCCTCATGTGGCAGGTAATGAGGATACATTTTATTTTTTGATAAGTTCTTTATGCACAACGTTTTAGGCAAAAGAAGCAACGTTTTAATGCCTCCGTAGCCTTGCAGAACTTCACAAACTTCAAAGTTTTTATTACCTTGTTCTGCGCACCCTCTTGTGGACAAATCCAGTACTGCATTATTCGGTTATTTGTAGAAGAAAATCTGCTCTTTAAAGTATAAGAAAATGATTAGGAAATTAAATTAGGAAAAAAAGTATGCAGGATACATCCTCATTTGTTAATGCGTAGTCCACGCTATGTCAGATATGTTTTAGCAACACCATGCAGCTTGTTAGTTTATTTGGATGTGAAATATAAATTGAGGACTGAGTTGAACTCATTCTGCACGGCAGCTGAGCAAACTATGGATAAAGATCATCACATGTGACTAAACGCTCCAGATGAGAGTGATGGAAGTGAACCTTGCATTAACACTAAGTAAGTATAATTTGCACATGTGTGTAAACAGATAAGAAATTCGCTCCAATACTGCTGACATGTGTTGTTGAACAGTGTGCTACAAACTGTTTACTAAGTGCTGTTACATAGTCTACAGAAGGTGCAGCCGAAACTACACACTGATTAACTGACACTGTACTCAGTATAATACTCAGTGTCTTCAGTCACTGTAAGAAAGCGTCTTGATGTGTTATAAATACACGCCAAACGGACTGCTTTAAAAGTAAAGTCTTTATTTTCTGTCTGACAGTGGGATTAGATAAGTGTTTTCAATTCTTTTCGGTAGAAATCAAAATCATAAAACTTTATTGATCCACACAGAAAAAAAATGTATGTTGATACGAATCGTTGCAAATAATCATACCCCATATCTTCACAAAGAAACATTCAAGAGTCAATACAGGTGCAAACAGTACACTGTTTCATTTTTTTGGGTTTTTTTTGTTAAGCAGTTAACTACCAAAGAGATCCCTACAAAACACAGTGGTTCATGCTTTCGATCGGAAAGGAATTCGTCTGGAAAAATGACTGATTTAGAGAGCAAATGATAGTTGTACTACTGAAATAATTCAAATGAAGTGATTTAAATCACATCGCGACTTATCTGATTGAAGCTTGTGGCAGCTGAGCAAACTATGGAGAAAAGTTCCAGGAGAGAGTGATGGAAGTGATCATGGTATAACAAGTGCACCTTTACATCTGAAGGTGGTGTACTGATAAATGGCAACTCATCTGTTAATGATCATTGCACACATGGAAATTTAACTTTAGGTTTTGCAGAACAGAACTGGTTCCGTACTGGTAGAGATGCCCCTTGTGTGGTTATAGAAACAACACAAACACACACAAAAGAATAATCACAAGGGAAAGAGATTTTGTTCATGCCGATTATAGAAATGATAATATGCTTAACTGAACCAGAGTACAGAACATGTGTGCAATCTAAACCTTCAGAGACGCCATGCCCCTGGCGACAGTGTCCCAGTGAGAGGGGTCCCATCCCAGGAACCAGCCTGTGAAGGTGGGGGGCTCGTGACCTTGCTTCACCACCACCACAGGAGTGAGCTTGTCTCGGCAACTCGGGTCAGTCTCTATGTACTCTTTGGCTGCAGGGGAGAGATTGAGTCACAGACAGAAAACACTTTCACATGTTAGCAGTGACCTCATGTGGTTGTAACAGAGCACTCTCCTGTGCTGCTGCTCTTCAGTAATAGGAAATTATTAGCTGACGCATGGCGGTGTATAAATTGGATGAGAGACTATAAAAATCTTACACCGGACGGTTTCAGTCCTACAAGTGACTCTTGTACATTTCCATACAACACAGAAGAAGACCAGGGTTCAGGCTCAGCAGAGATTGCAGTTTGCTTAGATACCGGTCAGTAGACATGATTTTATTCAAATGTTTGCTTATTATTCTTGTTGCTGAACCGAAATGACCACACGCGAGTTCTGTCATGAAAGTCTTGTGACAAGTTAAACATGCCAAAGCTCACCAGATTTAAGAGATTCAGTCCTCTCCACCTCATTGGCATCCTTTCCAATCCATACAAACACCTGCAATAGAAGACTGAGCATCAGCGGTTGTTCAGTTCATCCAGACGTGCCTAGTGTGTCCCTAAATATGTACCTGATCCCACACGTCCAGCAGCATCACGTCGTCTTCAGCCAGGTCGTCCTGTGTGAACTCTCCTGGAACTTCCTCAATCTACACACAACGTTAACTGCACTCAGTGGACGTTTCAGCGATCAGTACACAGTAAAGTGTTGTCAGTATATGTAAGCACAGTGTTCACCCTTTAATGATATCTGGCATATGCCGTGTAGAAATGATAAAAGTTAGAATATTACTTTGCCGCCCTGAAGCGATGATAACAGTGATGATGTTACTTCAGTTTCCATTTAACACAAAGCAATGTTTCTCACAGATTGAAGTGGGAGTCAGATCACATGAGGAATATAACAAGCAACTGAAGTGCAGCGAAGATAATGATTGCCCAAAGTGGCACATGCTAGCGGAAACAAAATTTAACTTTTTTAAATAGGCTTCATCAGAAGTACAAATCATAAAATGTAGGGATTGATGTTTAATTTACATCAGGTCAAATACTCACAATGAATCTGCCAGTCTTATTTGAGCATCCAAACAGCCGGGGGGCATGTGTCATGGTCTGGCTCTCTAGCCTTTCTGACGTCTGGTACTTCATCTTCCCTCCTAACGCAGCCCAGAACTCAGCTGAAACACAAACAGCGCACTGACATTTTAAGTATTCTATACTCACACCTACTGTATGCAGTTCTTTAAGAGTCAGTGAACCAGTTTGATGTAGAAGGCGATTTAGTGCAGAAAAAAAACAATGCAATTCAAATTAAATAAATGCAAAAATAAAATATAAATGGATAGATAAAAGCAGGGGAGAATAAGGGGTTGAACAGGCTAGTCGACTAGTCGACTTCACTGCTGTGCCCTGCCACTTTAGCTACATGTCATTTGGTCACTAATCACGTGACGATAACAACACAGACGCCTCCAAGAAGACAGGTGAGGAGCCCAGTGGGTCACTGCAGCAAACTAACAGCGGTTCGTCAAGTGGAAATACTTCACTGAAGAGGAAGCCCATTGTACCGTGGCATGCAAATTATGTGTGTCCTGAAATACCACAAAAGAAAAGTACTACTGCGATGCACACTCATCTGAAAAGACATGCGCTAACGCTAGCAGAGCAACACTCCAAATAATCACTTTGGCTTGAGATTTGCCACTCCTGTCATGGAAGGAAAAATCTGAAGTATCCTCATCTGTAATTTACTGTGTGGACAAATGTGACATGTGTGGATAGTGTAAATTCTGAACAACAAACGTATGTTAAATAATGACCTGGTTCTTGTCCTTCTTTGATGCTTTTACTGCTGCACTTCAACTCTTCACTCATGTACTCAGCCCCTTTTATCTCTTCCTCGCTGGCCCCTTTGCCCACCCACAGAAATCCTTTCCCATCCGCCATTTTCAGAAGGAAGGCGTCATTGGAGTTTAGACTGGTGGCACTGACATCAACCTGAAACACATGAAGTTTGGTGTCTTTACATAATTGTGGATGGAACAAGCACAGCTCATTCTGAACAGACAATCAGGAAATGGTCACCTCAGCAATCCTGGTGATGGTGCCCAGGTTCCGTCTGACCTGGAAGAGTCGGGTGGGAGGTGGCGGGGGGTGGCGTCCGAGACGAGATGTACCACTCTTGTATACAATGAGGGGTTTAGATTTGAAGAGACTCAGTAGATGAGGGGGTTCTTTACCCTGACACACTCTGATCTGAAAACACAAGAAGGTAACTGTAACAGGTTGTTGGTCCGAAAGAATTAAGCCAAAGTGAAGTGCCAGAAACTGCAGTTCCTTGAATGGCCACTTGAGGCTGACAAGGGTTAAAATGACCAACTTTACGAAAAAAGGAAGAAGTACAGCAACTGTAGAACTATAGAAATATAGTCCAAATATAAGTCTATTAGAATTTCTCCCCATTTATAGCAACTGTACATTGAATGAACTGTTATATAATTTATCTTACCAACTTATATCAAGGCGTAAAAATATAAATAAAATAAAAGGTCATGGATTTCCAGTCAGATACCTCAAGTTTATTTGGCTTGGAATTCATTTTTCTTCTTTTTCTTCATCTGGTTTTTAAAATAAATGTAAAAACATGTACAATGTTGCTTTCAAACTGAACTTGTGAACTTGGGCACAAAACGCTTGCTGCTCAAGTGGTTAGTTTTAAGTTATGCGAGCTTGCCGCTGCTCGACATCTGTTGGTGTCAAGGTGCAAGTTTCCGACTCGCTCTTCTCCTTTCCTCTTTTCTCTTCTCTCTTTCTCAATATTGATTTGAATTTCAAATATACACATACACAAATAGACAACTGTTGCAGATAATAAGGAGACTTTCCACTGTTGACAGTCCATTCAAATAGTGTCACAGCTCAGAGTTTGTTAATTTATTCAGTAATCTTTCTGCAACATGAAGCTATATGCCTCATTTAAGTTGCTTTTATCTAGGCATGCTGTTGGATGCCTTTTTCTATTTTTAGAATTGTTTCTGGTTTGGAATAATTTAGTTAATTTGATAGTCCCTAGCTGCAGAAAAAAATGTACAATGGGTCAAATGTGAAGAGCGCAATGTTTCGTGAGAATCGCGTGAATTGTTTTCTTTTTCAAAGAAGACCAACTAGCTTGGAGGTTTGTTTACAGCGTGTCTATTATCACTACTGAATAGGACAATAAACTACTATAATTACACGTAAGCTTAGATAAATCTGAAATTTTCTTTAAAGCTAATACTCCTTTCTTATTTATCTTAATCCTCACATTGTGAGCAAAGTGAAACAGAAACACAAATCTCCTTTTGTGTTTACACATAGTGAGCTATGTGAGCGATTTCGGGAATCCAGAGCATGTGCTGTTCGTTTTCATTTCATACTGGTTGTACCTGAACCGGGCTCCCTCCAAGTGAACGATCCAGTTCTACAGTCAGGAAGGCAGAAGCTGTCAGCTCATCCAGAGAGCAGCTGGCTCCCTGCCTGCAGGGGGGATAATAACAATCACTGACGGGTTTGCTGAGATGATATTGCAAAGCAGCAATTATTTTCATGTTATCAATGGGTCAAATGAAGAAGAGTGGAAGCAAACTAACAGATAATTACCAGCCCTGCAGTTATTTCAGCTTATTGCTTTGGTGTTACAGCCTACCCCTTTATAACTTTGGTTCAGTCCCTCTGCTCTCATGAACGTGACTCAATCTGGTCCAACAACAGCTTTTAGTGAAAATGGTCTGATAACGTTTGTACAGTTTGTCAAATTCCAAACCAGATGACAAAGTTACTCTAGCTATAGTGGAGCATTTACCAGCATTTAGCAAAAAAATCTGACTGATTTCTAAAAATATATTTGAGTTATGTTATTTAACTATTGCAGCTGAGGATTGAAATGCTGGAACAACATTAAAATAAAGCAAAACCGCAATTGACAAAATTAAGGAAGTCCTGTGCGGACCATTTGAGCGTATCGCAGTGGAAATCAGACCTCTTCATGCAAACTAGCTTGATGTGTGAACCACGCCATACCAGGTGTAGATTATCTGTCCCTTCCTGTAGGTGTACAGGATAATGTAACAGTCCCCGCCGTAGAACTGTCCATAGCTCTTTGGGTCCACGGGGACTCTGCCAACGCTCTCCACCCTCCAGATCTATGACAGAGACGCAAGAACAACATGTCTTGTTTGGCAGGAATGATAACATGGAAACTTGATTCATTCATTCATTTTCTGTAACCGCTGGTCTTCTGCAGGGTCGCGGGGGCATCGTGGAAACTTATCATGGAATAAAAAACTAAATGTCATTCCTACAATACTCAAATGTACGGTTAAATACCTTCCCTAACTAATCACAAGGCAGACTTCAGACACTGCTGACCTCAGGTTTCACAAACTAGAGATGCACTATAATTACAGCATACCTTACAAACTAGTTTAGCCACGTATACACTTCTAAGGAAGCATTTTTACAGGTCCACAAATTCTTGGACCGCATGACTTGGTTTCCTGGAAATAACTTACTTTAATAATAAAATGAAAACATGAAAACAGTTGTGACTCTCTGATGAGTCACAACTGTTTTGGAGGCACAAAGGAGACCTACACAATATTAGGTCATAATGTTATGCCTGATCAGTGTATATGGCCATGTACATCCACCATAACGCCTTAAGTGATATTTAAAAAACCCAGGGCTCTCTGGTCAACCATCAAGTGAAACTATGTCAACAAGGCAACATTTCGCTGGTAGCCTTCAGTCACCTGTGTCTCTCCGGTCCCATCATCCACCATGTTGTACTGCGCTGCCATTTGGGGGGACTGGTGGAGTTTGGAGGCATCGAAGTCCACCTGCTGGATCCTGGCAATTCTTTCAGTGGTGAACACCGTCCCAAAACCCTTGCTCTGGTCTTTGTCCTTCCAGCCGTCGAAGAACTGCTTGAACATGGGAGTCTCTCCTCCCTCTGGAAGCACTTGTATCTGCAGGACCGTCAGCAGCAACACCATTACCGCTGTAGCTGTTTTTGCTTAATGAAAGAGTCGGAACATTCTGTCGGGTAGAAACTTATAGCAAACCTGGGAGTTTTCTGGGTAGCCCATTTGTTTGATGAAGCCCTCGGCCGTTTTAATGGCCTCCTTTCTTTCACTGGGATTGGCTTTATGCCCTATCAGAGATGAAGGGGTTGACATGAGTGTTTATCTGAAAAGCCAAGACAGTCACGTGAAGCGGATGCTGAAAATCTCAGCTGCTCCCGCCTTACCTTTCCATACAAATATCATCTTGTTTTTGCCATGATCCAGGATAAAGCACTCATCCGACAGCAAGTCACTCTGGAGGAATGGGTTTTCCTCCTTCACGACGGTCACTGTCATGGATCCCGATGCATCTGATACCTGGTGAAAGCACAGAAATCAGCTTTCAAGTTCAGTTTCTAATTCTTCTAGGAAACTCTTCAGTGAGTGGAATAATGCAGTGTGGAAATGTGGGATCTTGGACAACAAATTCAGCAAACGGCTTATCAGTCAAATAACGTTTGTGTTCAAGTATGTGTTCAGTTTAATATGGATGTGTTTAAATTATTAGCAGTAGATCCTTTACAGTGGTTCTCTTACCATTTAGTCTGTTGCCGATCTTGACACATAGCAATGCTACCAGTTCGTCAACATTATTTACATCTGTGAGGTGTCAGGATGACTTTGGCATCCATGCACATTTGGGTGTGTGAATACTGTACCATGTATAGTTTAGCCATTTTTCTGTTGGACATGTCTGCCTCTGTATCGTCATCATCATTTCCCTCTGACAGGTCTGGCTTGACTCCAAGAACCTAGTAACGTAAAAAATAATAGTCAGTCTGGTAACATAACATTTGGATTTCATTATGGGTCATGTTTCATTGGCCCAGCAGATAGTTGGTCTAACTTCAATGAACATACTGCACCGAAAGTCATAGCATGAATTCTTCTTGGTAACCGAAGTGGTTGCCAAGTTTGCTACTGTCACGCTAGGCCAGAGACCTGTGCCAACCGTCTATGATTCAACTTGCACTGTATTTGGAGACAGTCCAGGTTGGATGGCAGTCATATTCTTTGTCACTGTTTTCCATAAAAAAAAAAAATCAGTATGGTGATGAAGAGACATAATCCGATAAGACTTACACCAGTCAACTTGGACGGTTCCTCTCCTTCTTCTACAACTATCACTTCAGCGCGGGAGTTCCTCTCGTTGTCACGGATCCCTCTGGCCACTTGCGCCGCTTTGAGTCTTTCAAACTTGTTACACTTACTTCCACACCACTGGTAGATCTTCTGCAAACGGACAAACACACGGGCAGAATGCGAAATCACTGTCTAAACAATCTTGTCCGCGCATAACCACGTAGTCACTGATTACACGCAGCACATTTGCTCTCACATCTCCAAGGTCGATGATGAAACAGTCGCCCCTGTTGAAGCTGGACCAGCTGAGGGGGACCTGGGTGGCCCTGACTACGCGTCGACCCTTGATGTGGAAAAGCCTCTCTGCTGAAAGGTCATTGGTGACAACATGGTGGAATCCCGAGGCCACGCCTCCAGTCTGAAGGTAACAAGAACAGAATATCAACGATAAACTGATCAATATCCATAAAGAGTTTTACTTGTCAGAGTTGCACACCTAATTTAGAGTCAGCACAACGAATCATTTTATGTGTGTTGTGCTTGAAATAAGGGCTGCTAGAATTGCTGTCATGCCAGCAACCATGTGAGGCTGCATTTGCAATGACTGGTACACTGACACTGACACATAATGTGCTAATTATTAGTCATCAAGTCAAGTTCTTGACTTGATGACTAATACTAGTACTGAGCCTCAAGAATAGAACGGCCAGATCAGACTGGACCGTCAAAAGACCATTTCTGCAACACAATCTTTTGACAGAGGATAGTATAACAAGCTTTTTGTTTGCTGAAGACTAAAGGCAGAAATACGCCAAGACAAACTCATGACAGAAACCTGTTACCATCCAGACGTTGTAATGAATTTGATTCCTACTTTGTAAGTGATCCCCCCCTTGAAGTAGCTGGTGAAGGCTGTCGACTCGACTCCCTGCAGTTCTCTGTACTGGACCGGCTTTCCACCCAGATAGTCGTCCAGCTGCACGGTGAAGATGGCAGCGGCGGTGCTCTCATCCTGGCTGCACTCCTTCCCTTTAAAGAAAAAACGCAGGATACGATGAGAACCTGCGTTTTTTTTGCAGATTCTGGTTCATGAAATATGCGTGTCCAGTCATGGACATGCAAGCAACACTGACAAATCAGATTCCTAAAATTTTATGTGAGGAAGAAACAACACTGCCTTTTTTTAGGTGGTGATAGAGATAAATACAGCTAAACGGCTAAATGTCTGTCAGGGAACAAAGACAACATGTTAATAGATTCTCTTTTTACAAAACTGCATGTCAATGGTGGTATGAAAGGAACTAATTGTATGTATTGTAGGTGTGTTGGCTTTGGTGATGGTTAGAATGGACATCTGAATTGTTAATAGTTATTTAGGAAACTGAGACTTGTACATTGACTTGTGACTTGTCTAGTTTTTAATCATCAGCTTGGCTAGCCACATCCTGAGTACAGTACCAAAATACACCAGTCAGTAGTCACACTCAACACACTGTATCTCATTTGTGTTGTCAGATCAGATGTGATAACCTCACTGAGGTGATACAACTCTAGGAAGATGTGCAGTCATTGTCAGCAAAGACATCCAGCAAAGACTGACAATGACTGTTAACATGTCCTATCATGGGAATCACAGGCAGTTTTACATTTTCGTCCATACCCGATTTCAATCTTCCATTACCTATATCCTTACATCCTAACTGTTATACCTTGCTACTCTGGGATTGAATTCAGACATTAGTCACAAAACAGAGCTGAGCCTAACTTATCAGCAGTTGAACTTATAAAATATTAAGCTCAAGTGACAAGTAAACACATAACCAGACATTGCAGAATGTCTTGAATGTCACTTTTTGGACTGGGTCCCAGTTAAAAAAAAAAAAATGCTTCAGGAAATTAATTAACTATCAGGAATTTGTCATTCTCCCTCTAAGTATATTCTACTGAGTAAAATAACTTGATGCACTGTCGTTTAGTAACGGTCCCAAGTGATGAGGATTACCAAGAATGGTTTAAACTCTAAAAGATGGAAGCAAGCACATATCTATAGAGCAAAAAGAATAGATGTTAACATTGGACACTGATGTTCATTTCCCATTTCAAACTGAAAGAAAATCTGTTCCAGTTCTTCTCATTAGAGGAATCTGTATAAATTCAACTGTTAAGTAATAATAAGTCAGCATAGATAGATGGAAATGCAAGATCCTCAGTGGTATTCAGCTTCAGAATGTGTTCTGACATATCGTTCTTCCAGATCATTCAACTGCGACGACTGTTAGTGGGTGACACTAATGTCAGCAGAAAGTACAACAGTTTTTTTCACACCCACTTTTCTTCTACACAAATGGCACTTGTGTTAAGACAAGTGCGGTATCTTCCTTCCTGGAAAAGAGTGACTGAAATGTCCATTTGCAGAGATAATGGTGCATGATTGATGCTGATGGGTTCTCTGAAGGAGCATAAAGGCTAATGAACATCCTGTCAACTTCAGAGGATGCGAAGAGTGGATCAATACTGCAGAATCTAAGTGTTCTCACTGACCAGCGACCAAAAGAGCACAGTTTAACTTATTTTAATTCAGTGAGGAATTGACTTATGAATAAAACCATTCAACATTTTAGATGCAACGTGTTGGTTTTCATATTGTGCTTTAGTGGTGCATATTCCCAACAACAAACAATAATCACAACAAATTTGCAGTTGTTAAAATTCCAAACAACTAAAATGAATACGAGGCCTTCGGGGCCCTCGAGGATGGCAATCTGGCTCTGCAGAGTATTGGGTCTGTATGCAACAGTACTGGATTTACTGTAGGGGGAAGTTGGACATTTTTTAAAGTATTAACTGCATTAACTTTTTTTGACTACTTGGCTTATTACCTCATGGAGTTGTTGTTGGTGAACAACATTAGCATCATAGACTGTATATAAATATGGACAATGCGTCCCCACTTCCTAGCATTGTCCACACTTCGGCAAGACTCATTTGCATTTTCGTTTAATTAATACTGCGCTCTGCTCTACCGCCGCCAGTTACAAGGAAATGTTGGATTATACTGTATTTATTTATCTATAAATTTTTTCCTACTCTCGCAGTCCTATTGGACCGCTTTATGGAGCGGTTGGCAAGGCAACTGGTAGTCATCATGATGTCACATCCTGTTTTTATAGCATCAGATAACTAACTAAAACGAAACTTTTCCAAAAGGTTGACACTTGAACATGAATCCGTATCATATTAACTACCTAAAATGAGAGAAACTGTCCTTGGAATTATTTTTTTTGACATATACTGTAGTGTGGAGTGGGTGGAGATTATGTCCTATACCGCAGCCAGGGGCCAGGGGGAGCTCTACTTGATTTGACTTCACTTTTAAGGAGCTCTCTTCGCAGATCATCTTTATTTACAGTCTATGATCAGCATTGATTTAAGTGGCTGCCAACCTTGCTGTGCAGAAAACCAAAACAGTGAGCTAAACGCTGAAGTCAGCATCAAAACACTGAAGTTAAAAAGCTCCTCAGAGGTGTGAACCATCCCAGTTATTCTCCAGTCATCTGATCTAGCGATTTCATAAAAATGCACAACATTGCATCTTCTAATTAAGATAATTCTCCATAAACAACAGCAAATTTGGTAATAGCTCCCAGTGGCTGCAAATAATATTTGTTTTATGAAGCACTTTCTCAAGAGCAGTGAGCTCAAGTTAAGTGTTTAATGCTGACATCTGCTGCTAAGAGTGCTCACAGTACAACCATAATTATTGTTTTATATTATTATTTCACAATGAGCCCCGTTAGCCTCATCACACATGCTGCGCAGTCATTTCCTCAATAGAATACATCTTACAATATTACTTTTTTTTACTTGCGGCTTAGGGGAACACATAGATTGTAGAATGCACGCAAGTCATT
Organism: Chelon auratus; assembly: GCA_030220025.1. Lineage (NCBI taxonomy): Eukaryota > Metazoa > Chordata > Actinopteri > Mugiliformes > Mugilidae > Chelon > Chelon auratus. The sequence goes on along the minus strand of JASGAT010391897.1, from coordinate 366 downwards.
CAACATTAATCACTATTCCCTCCTCCTCTCACTGGAAGTACATCAGCTCTACAGACAGGCAGTCACTGACGGAATCCAGTGATAAAGAGGGCCTATTCCCTGAGTCGTTCTACACATTCAGGTTCAGTGAAGATCTGCTACAGAGGAATCACAATCCATCAAAGTGCTTTGACATTTGGAATTCATTTGGCATCAATCAACAATCCTGGGTTGTTGCGCATACCTAGATCTTATTCAGTTTCGGTTTTATTTTCTCAACTTCGCAGCAGGTATGTGTTACATGTCTGTTTTAAACAGCTCACCAAGATCTTGTATTGATGATGAGAGAGTCTGACCACTGTGCAAAGCCTTCTCCAGCACATCCCA
>JASGAT010391896.1:0-10929 GCA_030220025.1 Chelon auratus | reverse complement strand
CCCCCCCCAATAAAAATAACCTAAATTATTCGAAATAACTCCCTGTGCAGTACTGTGCAGGGAATGATATGGTGAGCCTCTACGAAGTTGTGATTTATGGTGGAATGGTATGAGTTGCATACTGGCAAAAGAAAAAAAATCACCTTTGTGTACCCCCCAAACCTGACATCGGATCTGCACCCCTGACCAGAAGTAGTAAGAGTTGTTGAGAATTAATATTTTGGTGTTCAGGCTCCGATGGAGCAGAGTCCCAAATAAGGTTCCGGATGGAGACAGGACCCCTGGGAGTGGGATGCCCTGGACGGCCGGGATGAGGTGAAGATCACAGGACGAGGGTTGCGATTTTGACTTTGTGGTAAGGTGTTGATGAAAGAAAAACAACAAAAATAAAACTGTAGAAGAATACATGAACTTTCTTCCTTGGTAAACTTTGACCCAAGCGTCAGTTCTGACAGTTATCTTAATCGCAATCAGCTTTAGAAGTTGGTATACAATACGTGCCGATTGTAAATTTGAAGATAAAGCCTCTTATCCTCAAAAATAATTTAATTTTCTTCTATTGTCAGGCTTTCCAGTTGTCTCTCTAGCAGTGTCAACATGCCAAATACTAAAAAGCTACTTAGAGTTAGCATAGTTGTTAGGATTTAGGATTTACGGTTTAATTTTAAGCTTGTTTGCTGTTGCAGTGGATGTTCAATATCACCAATCCTCCATCCTGCTGCTCCTGCATACAGCATTTTTATGGTGTAATGTATTTGTCCACAAGGGTTTCTGCAGTTGTTTTTGCTTTAATTCTTATCCCAAGTAATTTACCCACTGTTCGCTTGTTGTGGAAAACATCAGGGCCTATTTTTTGTGGGACGTTGCCGTAAATGCTCGACCCCGAGCGTGCACGCATTGTAAACAGTGGAGCAGAACCCCCTTCATTTAAATGTGATCAGTACGCGGCTACATTTTTGCCTTCAGCTGCTCCCGTAAAGCTGCTCGGTGGCCTCCAGCACAGGACTGGTTGTCCTTGGCAGCTTCTATATACAGCTCCCTCCTACGTCAACTCAGCAAACCCATTAAAAAAAAAAAAATGAGGCGTTTTAAATGCTCTGTTGGGCACCGTAAAATCTAAGAAAGCAAATATGTTCCTTGCTTAATATTTAAGTATGCACAGTATGCAGCATCTGTGTATGTTAAATAAAACAACATTTCTGTTTGCATAAAGGTTTTAATCTTATTCACACATCTTGGTATTTAATACAGGTTCTTTAGTTTGGGTACACAGGGGTGACTTTTCGTCGTGTGGTGGCCTACTGGTCTTTTGGAGGCTCCCCAACAGGTACTGGTCCACGATCCAGAGCGTGATGTTGACCTTCAGGATTAAAATCCAGATCCAGCCGGAGAATTGAGGATTTCTTTTACTGAGCCACACACAAGGACCTTAATCCCACTGGAGGTATTTTGAATTTATTCCTCTCTCTCTGTCTCGAGTTCAGAAACGTTCCTGAAGGAGCAATAAAAACTAAACGGTGTTATTTTAATTTCACAGACTCCCGACTAGAGGACCAGCTGGAGCTCAGTGTGATTGACGGGTAAGGTGAACGACTGCAGTGTTTCATAATCAGAACAGGCCTCAATTTCTTATGCAAGTTTCCGGGTTATGCTGTTAAACAGGAGTGAGATTTTTTTTAGCAGCATCATAATTTGGTCCATAAGGATTATATGCATCGACCAGGCATAACATTATGACCACCTTCCTAATATTGTGTAGGTCTCCCTTGTGCGTCCGAAACAGTTGTGACTCATCAGAGAATGGACATGGGCCTTCTGAGGGTGTCCTGTGGTGTCTGGCAACAGAATGTTATTAGTGGGGGCCTATGGGTCTTATGGGTTGAGAAGAGGGGCCTCTGTGGATCATCCCACAGATACTTGATCAGTTTGGGATCTAGTGAATTTGGAGGCCAGGTCAACACCTTGTGCTGTTTTTCATATTTTATTTATTTGTTCCCAAACTATTTTTTTTGTGTGTGTTCCTGTGTCAGGCTGCATCCTGCTGGGGATGGCTGCTGCCATCAAGCAGTGTCATTGGTATGGGGTGGGGGTGCCTGGTCTGGTCTATGTGGGTGCTACATGTCTAAGTAATATCCACATGAATGAATGCCAGGTCCAGAAGTTTCCCAGCAGAACATTGAGTTGTCACAAGATGGTCAATGTTATTCACTTCTCCTGTAAGTGGTCATAATGTTGTGGCTGATCGGTGTATATTCTTTATAAATGTGGTTGTAGCTCGTCTTCAGTTAGGGAATATCAGCCTGTCAGAGATTAGATTTCATCCTTCATCTTGCAAACTTAATTAGTCAGCTCATCGACACCGTCAGTGTGCAAATGCATGTGAATAATAATACAAGCTCTGCAATATTCAAGCACAATTATTAAGAAGGATTTATCGTTTTATCTGAAATGTGCTCGTTGGCGTGTTACGTTTAAGCAGCCCTCGTAAGTGGATCCCATAACATAATAGACTAAATGAGTCAATATCTGGAAGAGAAGCACTTAAAGGGGACTTACCGTTTTTTATCGTTTACTCACCCATATAACTTTAGTGTCATTTGGAGTCATTCAGACGATATTTAGATCCACGTATATCCATGTAGTGGGAGTGAATGGGACACCGAAACACAGCCTCTAAATAACGCATTATCTGCCGCGAAACTCGTTCATTTCACCAATATTTTGTTATGATAGACTAGTGCTATTCCACATTGAGTCCAGAGTTACCCGTTATCATCATCCGGGGTCTGTAGATTGACCTACTAACCTCTGACCTGGATGATGTCATCTCTGAGCGCCGTCAGCTTGTTCACCTGTAATTTGCTACTCCTAGTTTTTTGCAACATGGCTGAATATTTTTCCAATTTTGAGGTTGTAGACGATGACTTTATGATGGACGTCCTTACCGTTTTGAGCCAGAGTGTACGGATGAGGAGAGAAGAACAGCTGGCCAAAGAACAACAAACCGCTGCACGTCCATGAATAGATAACAGGTAACTCTGGACTCAAGGGGGAATAGCACTAACAACATAACAAAATATTGGTGAAATGAACGAGTTTCGCGGCAGATAATGCGTTATTTAGAGGCTGTGTTTCGGTGCCCCATTCACTCCCATGGATATGGATATGGATATGGATATACGCAGATGTAAATATCGTCTGAACGACTCCAAATGACACTAAAGTTATATGGGTGAATAAAGGTCCACGTTGTAAAAAAACAGTAATTCCCCTTTAAACTGCAGAACGTTCTCTTTTTAGTTATTTAAAATGGTATTTAAACGTTCCTTTCATTTCAGTTTCTTATTCATGAGGATTCACCGTTTTTCTTGGGTTTGTTTCATGTGTAGTAAACTGAAAACTCACCTTATGTTCAAGTAAATCATGATGGCCATTTTCCTCCAATCTTCTATAGTTTAATTTTCCGTAACGGCATCTCTGGATAAAACCAGGAGCTGGATCTCTTTCATCTCTTTCATTCCCCACAGTAACTGTAGATCGATAAACCTTTAGAAATACCAACTTATTTAATAGAAGTTGAACAGAGTTATGGTCATGTACTGCACATTAAACAAGTTGACAGTGTAGATGAACTCTGTGTTAGTTTTATTTAAAATTTTTACAAAGTTTGAAGGTCAAGTGTCGACCCATGACGACTGCAGCTGTCTGAGCAGTGAGGCAAAAAAAAAAAAACCCTCTCTAGAATACATGAAATATAATTACATGAAGATGTTTCAGAACAACAATGTGATGTTTATTCAGAAAATAAAAGGAGGCCAATACCTGCTGTGGAGTTCACCGTCCTTTAGGTTATATTAAAAGAAAAAGCTTTAACTATAGTTCCCTTTTACTGTAAACAGCGACTCAAAGCGTATCTCCTCAAGACAGGGAGGTCATCGTCAAGAGCTTCTCTGGAGAACATGTTCACCAAATCGTGTCTTTTTGCTCGTACAAAACCATGTTGTAGGTAAATAACCTGCGTAAAACACGTCGTCAGGTCTGTGTGGATATAAAGACATCTTTGTGGAAACACAGACGGCTCGGTCTTTGGTTCCACTCTAAAGTGCAGTTTCTGTGGTGCAGCAGTGTTGAGTCTTTGGTAGCGTCAGAGGTTCAGGGATTTCTTTTTTAAATCCTCCTCCACACCAGAAAAAAAAAAAAAAAGTAAAGTTTCAACAAGCAGTCTCCTTGTTGTCCTGTTCTGTGCTCTCTTAAGTTTGCCAGGAGAGGAGCAGGGCGGTGACGAACGTGGCCAGAGCCGCCGCGACTCGTTCCTGGCTGCCTCTGTGAAACCCCGAGCAGTCGTTGTGGTGCATCCGAGGCCTGTCCGCGTCCTCCCCTTGCCTGTGATCGGACCGCTGGCTGCTCGACGAGCACTGGACCAGGGGCATCTGGTAGGAGGTGGCCCGCTTCTCCGGTCGGTCCGGGCTGGAGCCGTCGCTGGGACGCTGGCCGTTGTAGAGCAGGTAGCGGCCGTGGGCGTCCTGCTCCATGCGGAAGAGCTCGTACTCCGTGTGGGGCAGCCGGATGCCCAGCGCCACGCAGCCGTTGGTCAAGGTGACGTCCTGCTCCACGCCAACCTGCCAGGACCCCTGCGCTCCGCACTCGTTACCGTTGAAGACGTTGAGGAGGGAGGTGGTGGCCAGGTCCATGGGCGTCACTCTCATGTGGTTCACTAGTAGAAGAAGAAGAAAACACCTGTTAGTAAAGTCTAGATGGGTAAATACAAAACTCTAAAGTATCTGTATTCGCTTTAGTTCTTCAGGATAAGTCGGCCCTATTTTAAATTTGCACGGGACTAGTTTTATTTGGGGACCTCCGGTAATTTGTAATAACTGCGATCTTAATCCTGTGCGAATCGGCTATGTCTGTAATTTTTAAAAAAAAAAATACACCACAAATTACATATTTCTCGTAACACAGATGTCCTGTGATAATCCTAATCCAATGAGAATCTCTAATTTGGGGATGAGTTTTTACTTTTTCAAGACTTTTGTTTGATTCGCAGCTTTGTTCTGCCTCTTGTCACTTAAAGATGTAAATAAATAAAGTTTGGACGGATTAAATCATTAAACCATGCATTAATGTGTTCATCTGCAAAGATGGGGCTGATTTAGATACTGCCAGGTAATTTCTTCACAACGTTCCCAGGTAAAGCTAATCCTGTGCGAATAGGGCTTTTGAACCTAAACCTACATTTCAGTTGTACAGGACTTCAGCTGATATTCTCACTCTGTGGTTTTTCCTTTAGTTCCAGTTCACAGAACATGACTAACACCTTGTAAACGTGAAGTCACCTGCAACTTATTAATGACTGGACATTTCTTAAGAAAAAGAAATGCAATTTGTGTTTAGTTCTAGGTCTCAGTGTTGGGTTATGTCCACAGCTCTTACTAAATCTGTGTGAACCCTAGGAATAGCAATTACTTTTATTGGAAAAATTGCAGTTAATATCTTCAATGTAATTTTTGCAGTTTGCAAATTCATCCTGCGGGTCAGAGTAGACCGTCTGGCGGGCCGGTTTTGGCACCCGGGCCGTATGTTTGGCACGTATGCTTTAGATGGAGCAAGACCAACACTTCCTCCCTGCCATATCTTGTTTGTTTTATCAGTATTTATCAGTAACTATTATCCCTACTGTTTGTTTCCTGAATGACTCAAACGACTGATCACTGTTAACTCCTGGTTTACAGGCCTGTATCACACATATCTCAAACTTATTAGTAACTACAAATATATAAAAATTATATGAAATTAGAAGTTGATTGTTTTATTACAAAACAACGGTAGCTCCAGTCTTCCTTCCTGGGTTGTATCTCATATTATACTGCAAAGAGCTTCACTTTACTAACACTGCTAATCTCGTTTCTGGACCTTTGGCATAATCGGAGGGATAAAGCTAGCTTGGCTCTGTCCAAAGATAACCTGAGGAGGAAGATTTGAGTCAGGAATCACGAGCCTGTAATCTCCATTAACCCAATCCTATGAGTCCTTTGGCTGGCTGCTGATGATGCTAAGTACACAAGACGAGTCAGCGGACTCACTGGAAACACTGCGGACTCAGACCCGGCTTCACTCCAGTCGGTGAATCAAAGTAATAAGTTGAATTTTGCAATAAAGAAGTGATTAAACACACTGGTGTTTGTTATATGTCTGATATATTTTATGCACATGCTATGCTGACATTTAGCATATTTAAATTTTAGTCTATATTATAATTTGCACACTTTTTTCTTTGTATTTTTTTTGCTATTTTTCTATTTGTATTTTAACATCACATTACTTCAAGTAAGTTAGCCTGAAACCTATAAAAGCCTGAAGCTTGGCATTCTGATTTATATATTATTTAGTGTTGGAGATGCTCAAGCTGCTTTTGAACCACACTAAACATACAATAAGCCAGTGGTGTCAAACATGTGGCCCGTGGGCTGAAACCGGCCCACCAGAGGGTCCAATCTGGCCCACAGGATGAATTTGCAAAGCTGCAGAGAAAACACAACACTGGAGACCTAAACTGTAGGGGGCAGCAAAGCACCGAAATTGAACTTACTGTTCTTAAAAAAAGTTTCATTGAATGTAAACGTTTTTGTACTTCATTGCACTTAAACAGAGAGGGAAAAATCTGGAGTTGTCTTTATTTATAGGTTATTGTGCTATGATGTTACTGTTGCGGCCCGCTTCAGATCAAGCTGTTGTGTAAGTGGCCCCCGAACTAAAATGAATAAATACAAACAAGAGGTTTAAAACCTAAACTACAGCATGCAAAATGAGAGAACACCAGGCAATTTACCTTTGAAGACAAAGTCCGTCCCACCCATGACACGGGTGGAATGAAGCCCTCGGCTGTAGCGTCCGCGGGCGTAGATGGTGAAGGTGGGGTGTTTGCAGACGGGGTCGGAGTAGTGGTAGTAGTGGCCCTCCCAGGTGTGGTTGTTGTCATGGAAGATGAAGTGGCGGGTGAGGAAGAGGACCTCCGGGCGGACTTCGCAGCGCTGGCTCACCCACTGGCCGTACAGCCCGACGCTCAGGTCGGTCCGCGGCGGCAGGATGGGCGGGTGGAACTCATCAGAGCGGTAGATGATGCGGCAGGCGATGCAGCCGTGGTCATGGTTCTGAAAAAAAGAGAAAATATTGGTCAAGACGTAACATTAAATAAAACGTCACAATAAAATCAACTAAATATATTCTGTAAAGTTTTTTCTGCAGTTACTCTACAAATCCAAATATTCCTCAAAAGTGGGCACATTGTTTTACTTATGTTTTTTTTTTTTTTTTTTTAACGGTATTATTTAAAAAAAACACTATAAATATTTCCAACTTTATCTCTGTTTAAACAGTGAAAGATATATATTTTTTTTTTGGACGTCAAAACTGCAGTTATTCGTTTTATTTATAAAGACAAAGCACATTCTTTTACTAGTGTTCTTTAAAGGTTTTCTGGTTGAGTGTTTGACCACTAGAGGCGCTATGGGGTCTTCTTTTTTGTAGCATGCACTCGGACAGGGACGCAAATTCCTGCCTCTGGTTTCATGAGGACAACAGACCTCCACGCCAAACGAAGTGAAACTCGGCAATAACTTATAATAAACACGTCATCTCGTATGTTTAAATTATGCTAAATGAAGGGAGTGGACACTTTTAGTGAGATGTTTTAGTCCTCAGCCGTCTGCCGAGACACCACCCACCCGCCTTGGCTCCACCTCTTCCTCTATTTTTGAATTCGTCAGTGCCCTCAGCTGGACAAACCGTTTATCTACACCGATCAGCCACAACAACACCATCATGTTTTTCATTTAAATGTTTACTACATTTTTTTTTTAACTCTATAAACCCTTACATTGAAAAACTATATTACTCTCTCACAACCGTTTACTCCCCAAAATACTCATGTTACACATGTATATCAACCAGCCACAACATTAAAACCACTGACAGTAGAAGGAAATAACATCGACCATTTTGTGACAGTTCAATGTTCTGCTGGGAAACTTTTGGCCCTGGCATTAGTGTGGATGTTACTCCGACATGTAGCACCCACCTAGACCAGACCAGGCACTACTGGATGGCAGCAGCCATCCCCAGCAGGATGCAGCCTGACACAGGCACACACACAAAAACGGTTTAGGAACAGGAACAGCATAACGTATTGACCTGGCCTCCAAATTCACTAGATCCAAAACTGATCAAGTATCTGTGGGATGATCCTCAGAGGCCCCCCCTCAACCCACAGGACCCATAGGCGCCCCACTAACAACACCACAGGACACCCTCGGAAGGACCATGTCCATTCTCTGATGACTCACAACTGTTATGGAGGTACAAGGGAGACCTACACAATATTAGGAAGGTGGTTATAATGTTATGCCTGATCGGTGTATGTTAATAGTGTCCATCTCTGTACATTTCTTTCTTATGACTCACCATTGACTCTGCTCCGATCAAAGTGTAACACTTAACTAAATATAGATTGTTTTTCCACTGCTATAAACCCCAGGAACATAAAAGCTGATTTATTCATGTGAGAAAATCTCAAAGTACCAGAAAGTTTAGCTATGATGTCATAAATCAGCTGTTGAAGCTGAAGATTGTTTACGAACTTCACGCTGCCACAAAAGATGAATGAAAGGCATGTTCCATGAGATGTGTCCACGCTGTGAACATTTTAATCCATCATCAGTAAAAACTGTGTTATGAAATTCACATTTCACACAAACGGATAGCTGGCTGCCGTTCAGAGGTGAAAGTCCGAGGCCAGACGAGGTTCCAGCGCTTTTCTCAGCGATCGAATCATTTTCCAGTAGAAGACAGATGTCTGGACGGACTGAAGCCACGACAGAGGAGAGCGAGCTTTCATGCTTTTTCGCAGACGTCACCGGGACGTGCACATTTCTCACACGAGCAGCGTGTGATCATAGCGTTCACAGACGGGACAGCTGTGGCTCTCCCGACTAGAAATTTGAGGTTCCCGGGCGGACTCGGGGCTGGAAGCCTTCGTGCAGTCTTCCACAAAACCTCTTCCAAACACAAAACTCCAGAGAGGCGGCTGAGTTTCTGCTATTCGAGGGTGGTCAACCTTCTTCCACTCAGTCCCTCTTTTCCCAGACAACATTACATTTGTGTGGGATTTATTGGGAGTTTAAAAACAGAAAAGAAATGGAGAGGGGTGAAAGAAGGGAGAAAAAACAGGAGTATCACTACATGCTGCAGATGAGATAATCCCAGTGCAGCTCCATGACTGACTGAGTGAGAGGTTAATGGGACGAGTGGAAGGGAGGCCTCGTGTGAACACAGCACTGTGTGTGAGAGCAGAGTGGATTTTAATGGCTGGGCACCTCGACATACTCACGAAACACATATGAACGGTCATGAAAAAAAAAATACATTAAGCACTGATCAGTCACAACATTAAAGCCGCTGACAGGAGAAGTAAATAACATCAGCCATCTTGTGACAATACAATGTTCTGCTGGGAAACTTTAGGACCTGGCATTCATTCGTGTGGATGTTACTCAGACATGTAGCACCCACCTATCGACTGCACTGAATCATGTGGAGATATTTACTCACAGTGGCTAGATACGGCACAACACCAGCCACAAACTTTTCACCAGCTGCCACTGTATAAAGAGGTTAATTTGCTAGTTTGTAATCGGCTGCAGCCACCACAGCTCAGTGCTAGAGTCAGGCGTGCCCGAGGCGAGCGCTACACAGCTCGGTTATTGTTCAGTTATTTGCAGGTTGCAAATAAAAAACTTTTACTGCGGCTGTGACACTGTTTCAAATAATGATCCAGACCCTGTTCATTGTATTTTTATTGGAAGATCCTTCGACTGAGATCATTTTGCAGTTGAGCCGCATTAAAACTAAACTGGAAGGATGTTAGGTTTATTTATTTGCTCTTACGGTTTGTGGCAATAATTTCACAGATAATATATACTGAAAGAATTTAAGGAAATCTGGTTTAGAGAGAGATGAAGATTTTTTTTTTTTCAAAAAGAGTTTGTATAGTTTCCTTGTGTTATAAGTGGTTTTCGCAAGATGTGTTAATTTTCAAGAACCATTTAGTAATGGGGACGGGAGAATCAGACTTCCATGTCACAGCAATGCATTTTCTGGCCACACATGAAGCAACACCTATGAATTAGATCTGGGATTTAGTCGAAGAACAATTGATTTATCCCCAAGATTACCTAGTAAACAAGGGATCTGGATCTGAAGGGAGGACAATCTTGCATCAGGTGTCCAAAAGGTCGTGCCAGATTGTTCTCACCTCGTTACAGGACCAAGTACAGGAGCCCACCTCATTACCACATCCAAAGCACATTTCGGACAGTTCAGGTTTAGACTCATGCAATTTCTCTGGGTTAAATGCACGGCTTATACTTCTGGGTCAATTTGACGCCGCAGCTAAGGCGTGAGCCCAAGCCCTGTGCACCTCCTGAGGAACGTAATTACGCGTCACGGCAGAACGCAAGAGCTGTGATTGGTCCGCCTGGCAGCAGCGCTTTTCCCACAGCGCTTTTCCCGCTTTAGTGTTTCCGGCTGCTTCTCCATCTCCACAATTTTGGAATCAATTGTTTTGGATCAATAAAGATGGAACACATCAAGCAAAGGTTGACGAAATTTCAGTTGCCATTGTTGAAAGTGAAGTAGGAAGTAGAAACAAAAATTCAACCCGACTGGCAAAAAAGACACAGCGCCAGACTGACGAGCAAACAAGTATAAATGGCTTGCACCAGTTTAGGCTAGGTACATAGGTTACAGCAGGTTACGTTGTCCCGCAGAGGGAATAAACTGTGTTAGGGAGGAATTTGTGGTGATGCCGATGAAGAAGAAGAAGCACCAGAGTCCTGTATGTCTTATGCCTGAAGGAGTTTATTTAGGCTCGAT
>JASGAT010391895.1:0-11468 GCA_030220025.1 Chelon auratus | reverse complement strand
AAAAAAAAAAAAAAAACGACTTCAGTGACTAATTAGCAATTTCAATATATTTTCCATCTATCATCTGAAGATTATGGATTATTCTGCTCTGAGGACGTCTTCAAAACACCTTAAACAAGTCAATTTACCTTTGTTTCAGATTTACTTTAGTTAATGTCCATCTTCTAACTGATTAATCAGCTGGTCGTTGTGATGTCTATAAACATGCACCTTTGTAGTAGCGAGTAAACCATCAGTTTACCCGCTGGCTAAAGTTCACACAACATCTGGAGTTGTCTACAGGGACAAACTGAGCTGATTCAGAGCAGCTACGAGCCAGCAGTGATCTTTGGTGCCAATCCTGCTAGATCCCTTTTTTTCTCCCCTCTCTCTCTCTCTCTCAACAGACTCCTGGCAAAATGACAGAAAGGGTATTAATCCAGCTGCTTACCTGAGGTGGTTAAGGAGCGGCTGGAGCCGTTCATCAGAATGCACTGCTGGTAACGAGCGGGCGGTCAGCTGCAGAAGAGATGGGCATCAGATGAGTAATGGCAAATAATCAAGATCAAGGGATTAGAACAGGTTAAGTGCATTTGATGTTATTTAAAGAAGTTCTACTTAAAACTAGTCTACACTTTCTTTAATTAAAGCTGTTGAATGGGTGTTAGCGCTAGCAGGTCCACAGAGCGTACCGTCATCTGGTGTGTGGAAGCTGTTAGAAGGGAGGGCATCTGCTATAAACCACTACAACACTTTTCAGGTTAAGCAAATAATTTACACATCACACTATCCTAAAACATCTGTAGCATGTGAAGAAACTGTCAGATGGCTCCTTACAACATTCGTCTACTCCTGACATTTCGTTTCAGTGTGCCGCGAGTCTAACTGATCTTTAAGACTTAAGAGAAAACCTGGGAGGTGTATGCAGATCCCTCTACAAAAAAAAGCTCTATATGATCTATCTGATTCAAGGTCTGCCGGGCTTACTTGTAGACCAAAATAAGCAGAAGATAGGGTACTCTGTTTGTTAAAATAAATGTCAAACCAATAACAGGAGCCATGGGGAGAAGCAGCTTTCAATTTCATACATTTTTAATGACACATTTTCTGTGATGCCCCCATGCTGCCCCCAGTGAATGAGAACTACCATTAGAGTAACACGATGGCACAGTTACAAGAAAAATAATATTGGGAAATTATTCCATTCCAACAGTTAGTGGTGCAGATAATTACCTGGAAATGGGAGAACTGGACAAATTTGTTTTGTTATATTTCTCTTTCAATTTTGAAGTTGGCCCAGACTCTACTGTGATGGAGGTCATGTGTTCGGATTACAGCAAATCAAGCACATGTTGCCCGCTATGCCAAGATTAGTACAGACGCAATGACTTTCTAAATTACACCAACACCACACCAAACTACGTGTAATAATGACAGAACACCAGGATCTGTTCAGCAGCTGGTGCTCTTTTCAGACAGTTTTCAGTCCTTCGGGGATTCGTCACTGAAATGGCACACTTTAAACTTACTTCTGAGAAACAAAAAAAAGGCACATAATCAAAACAGCAGGTGAAGGCTTGGTGCCCAAGTTACTTTGTTTGCATCCTGAGATCAGGAAGCTACATCTAAAAAGAACCGCTCTCAGTAATCACAATTCTATAATTCTGGTAATCACACAACTCAATTTGGCACAAGTGAGTTTGATGAGTGGTTCAAATTGCCAATGAGCTTTTTAGATCACTGGCTAAGTGGAGCCCACTGTTTGTCATGAACACAGGAATTACCTGAAAATGCACTGATTGGAAGTGGTTGCACAGTTATACAATAACAGACTTAACTGCACAAACGTGGACCTTTGTTTGAACTCTCAAAAAATGATTTTCTATGCACAAAGCAATGAAATGAAAAACTGACTCAAAAAGCTGCATCGGTGTCGCTGAGTCTCTTTAACCGAGTGCTCTTCAGGATGTTAAGATAATGTATAAACGGTATGATCCTAGAGGAGGGCTGTATTGGAAAATATTGTATGAAATACTTATCCATTCATACTAAGTTAAATACTGATACATTCATTGACAAACTGTGAAAAATGCCAAGAAAACAGAGCTCCAATTTTAATACACTCAAAATAAAATCCTCTAATGGAACTTTAATGATTTTTTTAAAGTTTACATCTGATAAACTTCTTCTGCTGCCTATAGCTCCTACAGCTGTAGAACTACAACAGTATCCTTATGGTTTATGAAAACACTGTCTTTTGATTTTGCAATAAAAAAATAAAAGAGATGCAAGTAAGTATCATCGTACTTGGAAGTCATTTGGATCAACGGCTGTCATATTTCGACTAAAAGTGGTTTTCTGTTACACTCTCGCAACAGCAAGACATGCAGGACAGGTGGGCAACTGCCTGAGGTTGTCATAATTTATTCCAGAGACTGCAGAGACCACAAGTCCCACTACCAATGGGAAATTTTCAGCGGCATCTCAGTAGCGATACCTTCTAGGTACCTGGTGGGAGTACTGCTGCCGTCTGCACGTGTCAGCAGCTCAATCACTGACTGCATCTCAAACTATATGCATATTTATTACAACCTGATGTGAAATGGTTGTGGTTTCTGTTTGTAGTAGCTATCAGCAGACACTGGAAGGTTTTATGTCAAAGCAAGCAAATGATAAATGTTGAGTTTCTGCAGCACACGTGCCATCTTGCAATCCAGCTGCCATCATTTCTCTGCAACTAAATACACCTTATTATGGTATGGATGTTTGAGCAAGATCAAGGATTAGCATTGCTGGGGGACGTATTTTTGTCATGACAGACTTACTGTGTATGATGTAAGGATCATACTATATGAGTCTAAATGTAGCATGTGATCTACTTTAGACAGGACACTTTGGATTTCTTCCCATCTTTCCTGTTTCATAACAAAGACTAGGATTTCTCTTCTACAGTTCTTCTGAAATGTGCTGTTCCGATTAGCAATAGGCTTTCCTGTTTGCATGACTATTACACTTCTACATCACAAAATTAATCACAATGTAAATACGATAGCTTCAGGGATAGAATTCACACATTTTTGCAGGCTAATAACATGTAAAAATAACATACGATCTCTGTGTAACTCAATCTACAGTGTGGGTTTTTTGGACCCAATTAAAAAAAGAGTCTATTCATAAAGGATTCAGTGCCACGGTGGCTGTTAATCATGCTGGCGCGGGTTCCCTTGTTTGCACCCTGCACCACGATGGAAATGAACTTTGGTTGTCTCCTCACATGTATTATAAAAATGCCTCTGGTTCCCACTTCATTGTGTTTCATGTCCCTGGGGGCATTCAAAGCAATGTTCAAGTACGCTGATACTCTCGGTGTCGTACCCTCCCTTCCACCGCCTTTAAAAAAACATCATGCCTACAGGGACAAAAAGCACTTTCCTGCTAGTTGCCCCCAATCTTCCCTCCAGGCATTTTATGTCATGTGTGTATACTTATTCCCCTCATCTGAACCCAGTGTTTCTACTGTTCCCCTCAGGGCAGCAACGGCTGCAATTTAATAATGTGATTAATAGGACCAGACTCTCTGTATAAACACAATGTATTTAAATAAAGCACATGTAGAGGAAGTGGGCATAGCAAACATTCAGAAAGGTGCTAATTAAAATATTAAAGTTGTTGGGTTGGATTGCAATATATTCATAGATGTTTCCATTACTGGTCCTGTAAATACACCCACAATAACCATAAATTTGTGCAGAGTCTCATTTGTTCTTCTATAAAATTACGTGCATCCAATCCAAAAGCAGTGAGGAGTTGCAATCACTTACAGCAAGAGCTTTTGAGAGTCTTGTGCGGAAATCATTGAGAACAATGGTGACAATATCCTGGTGAGGGATGTACACGTAGCCTGCTTTGAGGTACACCTTCCTGGTTCGCACTAAGTCCAGAGCATCTTGAAATGGAACCTATTAAAATGAAAAAGTAGAAGCAGGAGAGGGAAATTAAATAATTGATGCATTCAAAAGATATGTATGCATGGTGACTCTCGGGATGAAAGGCCAACCTTTTGCCCTTTGTTATTTTCTCTTGAAATCCAAGGATTTACAGTTATTCAACAATGTTCGGCAAAGCACACGTGACAGTTCACACTCTCTTAATGAATAAGACTGTCAGCAACAAGCCTGAAACGTAAATTGAAAACATGGAGCAGCCCATGACTATTCCCTGATGCTTTTTCATTTTGTGAAATATATTGAATTAAATCCATCCACGTGTTAAAGGTTGTGACGGTTGTCTGTCAATCTTTTTTAATTTTTATTTTAAGCTTTGCATTTCTATCAATTTAAGAGATTTTACCACTATGTAAACATGATTTAACAGTATCACCTGTTTAGTAGTGAGACAAGACACACAGTTGTGGATTCTACATTTGGAAGAGCGTGAATTCTCCAGTAAGTCGATATAAACTGACTCAAAAAAGGATTTTTTTGCTGTGATATTTCATATAATAAGATGGTCTGTCTCCATGTGACAGGATTTCAGGCTTGGGGAGTGGAAGGCAGAGAACAGAACTAAGCAGGCCAATCTGTGTTTTACCTCAAAATAATCAAGGTTTTATTTTAAAGAAGAGTTCACAGCTGGCTGCCCCGCTTGGCTGGTGTTCTCAGGCAGGTTAGGATAACAAAGTATAGGTGACACTAATGAGAAAGCTTGAGTGGTAATTGGTTCAAGTTCAATGTTCGACAAAAGGCAGAAGTTACTTTTCTCAACAAGAGGATGTACGTTTTTCTGTAAATTCTACCCAATGTAATTTACACTCCACGTTATTGGGGAAGCTTGAAGAGTGGCCTGTGCTGTTACGTGAAGTAAGGGTGGCTGATACTTTAAAAAAAATTCACAACGGACCCAAACTATGTACAGACAAAGGGTTTCATCAGATGTGCTACACATGAGTTTATAATCAGCTTGAAGTGGAAATCTCAAAGACTCTGATTTAAATAAATTTCTTTTAAGTCAACATCTTTTGCTAAACAAGTTCATACATTGCAATAGTGATCTATTGGTTACTATGGTGACATTCCAGGATAATATACCGTATTAACATACTGACAGTATAATCTCCATAAACACATATCTGTAGAATGCTGAATTATCATCAGTCACTGATAACTGGTAGGTCCAGAGCCTGCAGCAAATGTGGAACGTTTCCTACCATTGACGCATCACACCAAAGCACTTACCCGTAACCCTAACCCAACTTAACTTTTACTATAAATCACTGTTCATCTAAAATGCCTCTACAAAGCAACAAAACATTTTTTGACAGCGGAGTAGGCTGAAATATTTAAAGGAGTAATAGAAAATGAAGAGCTGCATTTGCAACGTGGATTCATTACGTGGCAAGTGGGATTTAAAGGAATATAAACTGTAGAAAATTGCATATGTAAATTTTGATTTTATAAACGTATCACATTGTGTTTTTTATCAATCAGTGTTGAAGGAGACTGGTAACTCACTTTGTAGAAGTCCTGTTCCTCCACCTTGGTTCCACTGACGCCGTAACTGGAGTTGATGAGTTTTTCTCCCAAATCCTTCTTCTCCTCGACGCTAATCTGAAAGGTTATGGATGACTTTCAATGAGGCGCAAACCAAACATCATTCATCAAATTCACGCACCATTTCTGTCCTTGTTTGTCACATGTTGCGTTTACTTAACCTACCTGTTGCTTTTGTTTTTTGCCACAATTTTACAAAAACCTAAAGCAGTGATTTCCTCAGGAGGATTTAAAGACTGAAGTAAAACAAATCCTACACACGTCGTAAATAAGGTGCTATCATTTGCACATAATTGGGATAGATGGGACTATACAAAACAATTATACTGTATTTCAGACGGAACTGAACCTTTTAACAAAAAAAAAAGGATTCCCTTTTGAATCAAGGGAATCCTTAACGTTCATGGCTCCCCTTACAGTGGCCAAACAGCTCCATCTAGTGAAAATACAACTAAACAGCAGAACTATATAATTCACTGAAATACATATGGATGCATATATAGTATTTTTTATCTCCTAATATACACTAATAGATGTCAGTTTTCGTCAAACATACATGTAAATAATTCTGGAGTTATTTGTAACACTGGTTGATTGTTATTTATGCCAAAGTTCCATCTTTGAATTTCAGAATAAAAATGCATAATCTAGAGATGCCCTGTTCATGGACAGCAGTAAACTAATAAAAATGATGGACTGTGCATGTAACCGTGTAACAAAATAGCAAGAATGAATCAGCATTTTTGCTGATGTGCAAAAACAAAAAAAACAAAAAAAACAAAACAAAACAAAAAAAAAATAGCTTTCAGAAACTCACTGTGTTATACTGCAGATTATTCTTGTGAAGAAATTCACGCTTTTCTTTTGGATACAGGTCACAGAAGCGGTAGCGGAAAAGATCAACTTCTTGTTGTATGAACCAGCGCCTCAGATCTTCCCTTTAAAGACATCAATGGAAATAATCACTTGGATCTGAAGTGCTTGCACTTGAATAGTAATTTACAACATTATTCAATGTGTGACACCACAGACTTACG
The DNA here is from genome assembly GCA_030220025.1 of Chelon auratus. Taxonomy (NCBI): domain Eukaryota; kingdom Metazoa; phylum Chordata; class Actinopteri; order Mugiliformes; family Mugilidae; genus Chelon; species Chelon auratus. Next base: position 4,903 of record JASGAT010391895.1, on the reverse strand, counting down.
TTTGGCAGTAGGCCAGTCTGAGAATGAAGTGGGAGATGTGGTCCTTCCTTCGTTTCTCATGTTCACTTTGTCCACTCTGACCTTTTCGGTCCTCCTAAAGGTGTTACAAAAAATTTTTAATGACATGTTTAATTACTCACTACTTATTGCCATGTTGTGCTTAATGTAAAATCAGAGTGTCAGATTTTAAAGCTTTGTCTATAAAAGAGTGTATCACACACGTTTCTTATGTCAACTTCTTCTGTGTTTGTGATCTTCTCTTTTGTGTTTCAATGCACTTGTCATTAACCCAATACAAAGTAGGTGTTTTCTACATTTGGAAACATCAGCAATAAACTGAAATAGGCAACATGGGCAACATGGGCTTATATTCCAGGAATACTGAATTTGGCTCTGTAAACTGCACAGGTGCCACTGCTTCTCTACAAAGCAGCACGTTCAAGGTAAATATTCCATGTGAGTGTAACATGTAGGCAGGCTTTGGCATTTTCTTTTGACTGTATGACTGCTATGAAAACATTCTCTCTCTACCCTGTGTTCAGGCTTAGTGATAATAAAACAGCTGCAACATTTGCAGTCTCGTGAATGAATGCATGAATATAACGTTTACTATTAGCTCATGTCAAAACTGTTTAATACAGACACACAGGATGATAAACAGCAGTTTATCTCACCTTCTACTCCTGTTAGTGTCTCTGATCTGGCTAAACTCAAAAATCTTTTTTAATTATATAAGCTAAGCACTGCCGTAAGTAAATATTTCACATCAATCTACGTAGACAAGTTGTATGGATGATGACACATGACCTGAACATGAACATGCTTCCTGTGAAACCCCACCAAATAAACTGACATGAGAGAAAAAAATAAGTATTACTACTAATTTTTAAAAATGTGTTGACGTGTGTAATATACTCACAGTCTCTGATTTGTAAGGAAAGTTCAGGGCTTTAATCTCAGAGTGCAGTTTGTTTGAATACGTCTCTGACAGCTTCACGTGGCTCAATCCCAAATTCTCAACAGTCTTCAACACTGCAGGGACATTGAAGGAACACATTGTAAAAAAAACAAACAACAGAATTCAGATTTCATTTGAGCCGTAAGAGCAGAGACGGTTGTCTTACATTTCAGTCTCTCCACAGCAAATGTCTCAAATTCGGAGAGAGTGATGTTTTCAAGAGGCGGCTGCCCGTAGAACTGCAGAGGCAGCCCATAGACCTCCGTCTGAGCATTAGCAGCAAGCCTTCTTTTTCTGCTAGGAAACTGCATGATGCCTGAAAGAGAGAGAAATCCAAGATATTTAATGTATCGCTAGATTACAGGCCAACAAACACTATATTCGTGAGAATTCACAGTGAAAATGAACTTCAGTACAGGATCATGAATATTAAATACGTCACAGTTAACTTGTTAACTTTTACCTGGAGGTGTTTGGGAAATAAAACAGTACACTGGGGAAGACTTATGACACCTAAAGATTAAAGATTATTAATGTGTTTGTGAATGCAGGGGCATTGGCTCGCTTAACATGATGGGCAGCAAATGTACCAGATATAGCCAACTAATCTTTACTTTGTTCACACACCGCAACTCATAATAGTCCCATTGTTATAACATGCAGGGTAGGAGAGAAACCCTTCAAGCAGAAAGCACTGACACTGTCAAATGTTTCTGACAGCTAGAACTGACATCATGATACTAGCTACTCATTTGTGACAGTTTGTTAAGGGTAACACAAACCCATGGGAGAGCTATTATAGCCAGAAACATACATAGAGTTTCGCTCAAGCTTACAGTATTGTAACCTTAACAAAGAACACATTCCCTAAACACCGAACAACCGTTAACCACTTCTATGTTGACGAAGACGCTAGCTAACGTGCAGTAGTCGACTGTTGAAGCTGTTTAAGTCGACCCAGCTCAAAAACAAACCACCTAGTTTATCACTAGCGCTCCTGGAACAGCATTTAAAGTATAATATTTCGATACATTACCAATAAGACGACGAGAAAGTGTCCTGTTGAGTTCAATCCCGCCAAACAAAGTGGGCTGTTCAACAAACGCGGGTAAATGATGACGCTCTGGTCAAACCAGGAAGAGAAACTCTGTCGTAACATGGTGAGCACTCGTTTAGTTGCTCCGAACCATCCGGTCGCCTGTCCTATTAATATTGGCAGAAACAGGCGAAAACATAACTATAAGCAGGTAATTCCAATTTAGTTTGAGCAGTTGCAATCATATGTGCGCCAGGAAACGTTCATATTTAAAATGAACCACAGATTATACATTATGGCTTTCTATTACGTCTTTTTCGAGGTAAACCCCGAACTAAATAGGTATTTGCGGGTGCATTTGTACGATATATCAAACGCAACCAGAATACGAAGGTCCACCAATAGACAGAAACAGATTTTTTTTTTTCTTTCTGGAGAGAAGAATATTAAGTAGCAAGTTTCAGGACTTCATTCTTAGTAGAGATCCTTTCTGGAATAAATAATTGCAGCAGTTGCAGTTAATGGAACACTCTAACCACAAGTTATAACTACAAATCCAAAGGGAGCTGTCAAAAGCAATATGTAGAGAAAACTAAATACATTTAGTTATGTATTTTAACTTTGTTTTGCTTCGTATTATAGGCCACCAAGTAAATACATTTGAGGGGAAACTATTGTAGTTTTTACACCATTATGTAAGTATATAAATGAGTTAAAGCTAAGGTATCGCCATCTTAAGCATTGCAATACAATTTAATGCATCGATATTGCAAACAATATTGGAATACAATCTAATAATCAAACTGCTTGCATATATTTTCTGCAAAATAACTACCTATGTGATAGTTAACAGCACATGTAGTGAAGATCTACTTCTTGAAATAGTGGGGTAATACATACAGTAGGTAATTTATTAACAATTTAATGCAAGACAACATCTCTACCAGAGCATATGTCTTTGAAAAGCTATTAAGCTATTATTTAAAAATAAATAAATTGTGACATAGTTGGGGATGATGATATGTTTAAAACGACTAATTATAGTGATAATTAAAGTAGACTGGTTTGTACTGATGTTCAGGTGTAGAGTAGCCAGTGAGTGCAAGTGTATTTTGAATAACCAAGTCCTACGAGTTTATGAATATGAATACCCTTATGAATTTTACTCACTCATATGCTCTGGTTAGTGATATTAAACAAATGAGTCGTTTCAGATGTTGTGCTACGACAAGGACACCAGCATTCACAGTCGTGATGTGATTTAGGGAACTACAAATAATCCCAAGACTCCCACGTCAAGACGTACGTTGACTCTCTTGCTCCGTGCACTCTTTGGCTCTGCTGCTGCTTAGCAACAAACATTAGCGAGCTAGCCAGTTCCCTTCCCTGGTTGGCTACTCTCATGCGCAACATAGTTAGCAAGAACGTAGACACAGCAATGCGTTTTCCATCTCTCAAATGTCATACATTTTCCTCGGCTGTCGACATTAAATGAACTTTACGCGTCGTCCCGGGGCGGAAAACACTGAGTCCGTGCGGTCATTGGATAGAAACCGTTAACGGGCGGAGCGGAGGGTTCTTTTCTCCGGGAAAGAGTGGCTAACCTTAGCTTGGTAACCTTAGCACCGGAGTCACTGGCGTCTCCTCTTGCCACGGAGAAGAGCAGCAGAGGGAGGCAGTAGATATGTGATTGTGGGTTAGCTGCCCAGTTTGCGCATCTAATCTTGGCGGATGAGTTTTAACGTGGATTTACAGGTAAGAAACTGAACGCTTCTTTTGAGGGTTGCTATTTTTCGCATTTTTTCTCCCCCCTCCCGACCAGCAGCGTTTGCTCCAGGCAGCTGCACCAGCAGCTGTTCGGTACTTTCAGACCTTCCTGTCAGCTATTCAACAGGTCGTATCTTGACCAAGGCAAGGAGTCTGATTTAGGGTGAGAAAGAGAAAATGAGAAAGTTTACATGCAACTTTATTCCTCAGAGAGACTTTAAAAAAATATAGATAGCGCATCAGTACACTTTAACAGAGAGAAGTGGCTCAGAAATGTCATGAAAGTGTATATTTCTTCCTCTGTGTGTCCTAAAATATAAACAGTGCCCCGCCTTGAGGCCTGGACGGTGAGTCTGTGAAGATGACTCACTGTCTACCAGTGGAGGTGTATTATTCTCTGCACACTTAACGGAGTTAAGTTCAGTCAGAATATAGTTTCTTTGTAATGCATGGTGTGTTTAAACTATGTATAGAAGGAATCCCTCCATGCAGATACGTTGTGAAAGAAATTAACCTTTTAAACTCTGTAACTGGTCCTCATTATTATTATGGGATGACTGATTTATTACATGCACTGATAACTTGTTGGCCTACCCCATTTTGAGTAGAAAATGCAAAGCCTAGGGCACGACAAAGATTAAAAGATCGCCTCAAACTACTACTCATGTTAACGGTTCTCTTGCAGCCTCATATCCCTCAGCTTAGACTCAGTTTCTGCAGTCCTCAAATAAAATTTCTAGCCGTGAATAAGTTACCCAGAGTCAGATATGAGAGGACTGCTAATGTGTAACTTGGCTTGTGAATCCAAGTTGAAATTCTGCAGAGCTGCATGTTTCTGATCTGCGGTTTTGGCCCCACCGACCGGCCCAGCTCACAGTCGATCTTTCATACCAAAGCGTTCAGCATCATTTACCAGTCATCTTAGGATATTAGTCAGACTATGTGGCAGCCTGCTCTATTGTTATACAGATCTACACGATTTTTGCTGCTAGTTCTGTGGCACGGCTCACTTGTTTTTCCCGCTGTCGGTCTTGCGTACATCCTGTAATCGTTAACAGGTATACATGCTGCTTGTATGCTGTGTCCAGATGCACATATGAAGTATTTGCTTACTTCTGAGTCTCCCTTTCACTTCTTTTCTG
>JASGAT010391894.1:0-10775 GCA_030220025.1 Chelon auratus | reverse complement strand
ACACACACACGTTTTTTATATTTAATCCATTTCCTTAAACTACTGCTTACTTTGGACTGTGTTTAAAAACTTCAATTCAACAGCTAGTTTGATTTATTTATTTATTTATTTACGACCTTCACTTCTAACAACAAAACTGCTCATAACGGATAAAAAGCCCCAAGTCAAAAAGTAATTATCATACTTGTTGTAAGATTAATTGTGTACTTAAAGCTGCTTCAATAACCAGTTTGACCGGTTGCTATGGTAAACTTGTTAGCTACGTAACTTATTAGCATATTAGCTTAAAAAAAAAAAAAGTCATTAGCCACAAACTGACGCTAATTGAGTCTCTCCGGGCGGATACGTTAGCGTGAACTTACATTGAAGCACTCGTATATTGTGCTTAGTCAGCTGTGCTGCGGTATAAAAGTCGGGTTTTGTTCTCCAAAGTTTCGACGACGAGTTCCTCAACAAACTTCAGAAAGCGAAAGTAGTACGTGGTCCCCCGCGCGTCACAATCTCTGCCGTGCGTCATTGCGTCAGAGTCCTGCGTCAAACCCTGCGTCCTGCCGGATTTGACGTTGAGGTTCACAAATAAATAAATAAACAAACATTTACCTGATGAATAGTATTACAATAATATGTTAGATAGATAGATAGATAGATAGATAGATAGATAGATAGATAGATAGATAGATAGATAGATAGATAGATAGATAAGAAGAACTTCTGCAAATGACAGGACTCTGTGTTATATTTCATGTCCGAGGTGTACAGGGTGAATAGGACAGGGGAAAGCACAGTCCCTTGTGGTGCTCCAGTGCTGCTGACGATAGTCCCGGACGTGCAGTTCCCCAACCTAAGATAATCAAGATAATCCACTAACCAGGAGGGGAGGTGTGAGTCCACACCCATCTCTGTTTTCTTGTCCCTCATTATCAAGGTCTGGATGGTGTTGAATGCCCTGGAAAAGTCAAAAAACATGATCCTCACTGCATCATCCCCCCTGTCCAAGTGTGAGAGAGTCCGATGATGGAGCAGCTAGAGGATTGCGTTCTCCACCCTTTCCTTCTCCTGAGACGCAAGCTGCAGTGGGTCGAGAGCTTGGCGGACCTGTGGCCTGATGTGATCAGAAGCAGCCTCTCCGTGGTCTTCATGGTGCTGGATGTCATTTGCACAGTGCAAATGAAAATTGTTAAACTGTCTATCTCTACTCTACTTTGTCCCTTGTTTTTTATGCAGTATTTCTAATATGTTTTGTGTAATCTTCCCGACCTGTCCAGGGTGTACCCCTGCCTCTCGCCCGATGACAGCTGGGATAGGCTCCAGCAGACCCCCGTGACCCTTAACAGGAATAACTGGGTATAAAAAATGAATGAATGAATGAATGAATGAATTAATTAATTAATCTTCCCTTGGCTTTATTCTGTCTCACTATTCTCTTGTCTAACTCTAACTCATTCAGTACTATGTTGATACTAACACACTAAATAATACTTACTATATACTTAATATACTGCTTTAATTAATCCATGGTTTAAACCCTATTCATGATGAATTTAAGGCCTGACACAGGCAGCAAGGTTGAGGGTGAGAGTGGAAAAAACAGTGAAAGACTGTTGACCTAGTAATCCACTGAGCTTTTATAACACCTCATTAGACTAAATGAAACCCAGAAATCCGCTTAAAATACTCAAATTACCAAAAAAATGTCAGTGAAAGTTTGATTCCGAAAAGAAAGTAGACACCTGAAGGAATTCAGAAATGATGGTATGATATGTTGGGTGGTTATTTTAACTGGTGAAAAGAGCTGGATCACAAGAGCAACTCACTGATTATGAACTGTAATACTTGCAATGTCGTGAAACACGGGAACATACTCTGGAATAAAGCAGCAGCTCTGACACAAAATAAAAGAGACATTATAAAAGAAAATCATCAGAAGCTGCTGGTTAACAACTTTAATCATGCTCAACAATTTGATTATTTTTGGTATGTTGATGTTTTTACCCAATAATAATTTATGTCTGTTACTTTTCTTTTAAATTACTATGCTGATGCTAAATACACACGTATCTATAGATTTGTATGGTATGGACACACCACCTGACTAAGCAGCCTGAGGAGGAAATCATTATCTAGTACAGTAAAGAATTCAAAGTATATGACTTTGCCAATATACTAGTTAAAAAGTCTTGATTATAGTGGCTACTGGACGTCCTTACAATCAACACAGGTAAGATCCTCAGGGACATTTGTTCTTATTTATTTGTGCTCAGATTGTATTATATTTTTTTGTAATTATTATTCTTATTGTTATTCTTCAGCACCTTATTATTTGACTGGGTCAGCATACTGTATGTGGCTGATGAATCTATATAAGTAAGATTAAATAAAACTATTACACCGTGATTTGCACTTTAATACCTCAGCGTTGAACTAGCTGTCCAACTCAGGACCATTACACATATACTGTGACATCTGAACCCTCTGTCACCGTACGCGTCTCTCTCTCTCTCTCTCTTCCCCGCAGACAGACAGCTGGACTCACCCAGTCTTATAGCGTGGGGCATGGAAGGGGGCCGGTCCATCATGGGACATGGTGTCAAGTAAGAGACAGTTTCAGAGTTTCAGAGTCACAGAGCTAAGTTTACCTCCGCCAGAGACACGCCATCACGACTGTCTGGGAGTTGCCGCCAGTTAATTTAGCTAAACTTTTGCCTCGTCTGCCTGACTGACCTGACTCTTTTGGCTTTTTGGCTAACAGTTCTCACTAGTTTGTTGTTTTAACTTGAGGTTTTTTGGGAGCATTCGCCATGCAGTCCTGTGCCAGGTGTGGGTTTGTGGTCTACCCAGCAGAGAAGATCAACTGCATTGACCAGGTAATACAAAATACTGGCACTAAATGATCAATTTTTAATTCAAATCAACTTTTTACATGACATATATGGGTTAGTTTTATATAGTAGGCTAGTAACCCACCTTTGAGTTTGTTTCCGAATACTGTAACGAAAACCAGGTGCAAACAGGGGAATCTACTGGAACAAATTAAATTTACAACATAAAAATACATAAAAAGCTCTTTAATGCTAGTGGCAATACCTTCCTACCCAAATATCTTAAATATAACTATAATATATAACTATATTGCCACATTGAAGCATCATTGTAAGTCCGGCTTGCTGCTGTTATGAGATGTGGAAAGGGTATACAGTTAAGCAATCGTATAAAATCTATATTTGAGTCCATTTGGATGAACACGCTGTGATTACCACTGTTATTCTGGGGGCTTGCTATCTCATTCATCAGACTTATAAGACCTATTTGTGTCATGATGAATTAGACTGGGTGAAAAGACGTGATGTGCAAAATAACATGTTTTTTTGTTTTCTTTTGTCAGAACTGGCACAAAGCATGTTTTCATTGTGACGTCTGCAAGATGGTCCTCACCGCTAACAACTTTGTCAGCCATAAGAAGAGGCCATACTGCTCAGTGTAAGTACTTATTTAACTTATTTCATTGTGCTGAATCAAAAAAGGTGAGAAAATATGCATATTTTTTTAATACACTGATACTCTGACTTGGCCCAAGTTCAACCGTGTCATGACAGAGAGCCAGACAGCGAAATATCAAGATTGTACAACTACAGTTAATTAAACCTGTGCTTTTCCTGCTTTGACAAACCAAAATATCAAAAAGATCTACTGATCTGCTTCAACAAAATTTGTGACTGAAATGATTTTCTCTTTCTGTATTTTATCCCTTTAGGCACAATCCAAGGAACAACACATTCACCAGTGTCTACGAGACCCCCGTCAACATCAACGCAAAGAAGCAAAGCAAGGCGAGCAGCGAGGTAAGAGGACGTCATGTGCAAAAACACAGCAGCAACATGAATCACGTATGAAGTGTTTTAGGTCTCTCCTGACTCATCGTGTATTGTGACACGAGACAAGAGTGAAATGCCGCTTCATGACTGGGTTTATTACTGGGATTGCTATTTGCAGCGGCCATTGATGAATGCATTACAAAAGAATCCAAATGAAAGTGTACTTAAATGCATGTTAAGATCGTTTTTAAAATCCCCAAATGTTGGATATGTGCAGTTCCAGCGCACATCAATCCCAAACCTCAAGATCTGATCCCACTGTAGATGCATCCATCAAAAAGGTGAAAGAGAGAGAGCACGAGGTGACGGCAGTGGTTTGGAATGGAGAGTGGAGCTCAGGTTTATTTCGGTTCCTCTGACAGAGGCGAGACCCCACCACCCCCCCCGCTCAGCCCACTTTATGCCTTGGGCGGCTAAAATTATACGTCAGGAAAAACAGCCTCGCGTCCCTTCCTCTCCTCTGCCCTGCCACCTGTTTCTGTCTGTCTGTCTGTCCGTCTGTGCCTACGAGTTCATGCAGTGCCCCGACGCTTATATTAGCTGTAGGCTAGCTCATCGACTACCGCTGTGAGCCGCCAGAGAGATATGGGACTTAACATGTTGACATTTGATCTGAGGGTGGACTTCAAATCACGCTCGGTGACCCTCAACCACATCCCAGGGCAGATTTAAAAAGAAAAACTTTGCTTGTTTTCTTGTTTGGAATTAGATTTTAGAAATTTAGCTCGTGCCAAAAGTTTATTTTGATAGAAAGTTTACAAGGATGCGCTTGAGAAACCAGCTCTCTCTCTTATCCTCTGCAGTGCACCTATTCTCATTTTAGTCCGAAGGATGACTGTCAAACAGCTCAGAGTTTCATCAGTTAGTGCTCTATTCTGAGTCTATCTCAGTAGGTCTTATTTCATCTTGATTGAAGCATCTTAGTTATTAATAACCACGCACTAATATTATCCATCGTGAAGCTTTTGAGCTCAGGTTCTCTGGCGACATAAGAATAGAGTGATGAAGTCAGGTTAATACCAATCAGGGCTAGCTTTAAGTTTTTATTTTTTATTTTTTGTTTGTCCTTGATTTAAGTCGTCCAGCTGCTAAAATGGACGCAACATATCTGTATGTGTGTGTGTGCATGTGCAAATGTGTGCAGGCCTTGGCTTAATGCTTCTCGTCTATGTGTACTTGTAGCTGAAGTATCGCGAAGATGGCGAACGCTTTATGTCCACCTTCCACTGTGACATGAGATCCATGGAGCTGGAGAAGGCTCGCCTAGCCAGTCACATGGCCAGCCAGGTGAGCTCCCGGTAGAGCAACTGGTGTTTATGCCCAGTTAAAGGGAGTTCCAAGCCAAATTCTGATCCTTCCTTTTGCTTATCTTATACAACGTTCCTATTAAGATTCATGGATGTTTTTTGACTGTAGTGAGTAATCATGGAGGGGAGTAGTCTTCTCTCTGTTTCATTTACATTTTGTTTGTCATGAGTAAACCAGAAAAGATGTACCAAGGTCCTAAAGGCAACTGGACTTGTAGAGTTTCTTGAAGACGTTTCATCCAAGCAGCTTCTTCAGCTCTAAGGGTCTGCAGGGGAGTTGAGGTTTAAATAGGAACATCTGTGGGTTAAGCCCATCATTAACTCCCAACCAATCCCTTAGACCTGAAGAAGCTACTCGGATGAAAAGTCTTTGAGAAACTCTAGAAGTACAGTTGGCTTTCTTTAACGTTTTTTTTTTTTGGATACACCATGACCTGGATGATTGAGAACCTTCACAAACACAAGTTCCTAAAAGTCTTGGAAGACACATAATAACTGATCTGTGTTGTCTTCAATGTCAAACCAGGCCTTTCAGTCTCAGTCTGAGTTCTCACAGCAGCAGACCTGGTGTTCAGGGATGGTGACCAACCAGCAGATAGTGACAATGTCTCAGGCACAGAAGATCGTCAGCGATGTGAGTACATGCATTTTCATCAAGTAGACAAAAGTATATTGTGATTGAAGAAAAGAAACTCTCATCAGCACCAGTCAAATGCTTACCCTGACTGATTATGTGCTTCCTTGGCAGGCGAAATACACAGAAGAGTACGAAGAGTCAAAAGGAAAAGGCAGCTTCCCTGCGATGATCACACCAGGTTACCAAGCAGCCAAGAACGCCAACACTCTGGCCAGCAATGTAAGAGACAAGACGGTCAAATGTAAAAACTCAATTTATGGTCTCTGCGGATTGTTAATTAAACTTTACCACGACAAGAAAACCAATAAAAGACTTATTTCTTTTTTAGCTGGAATATAAAAAAGGACACGAGGAAAGAGTTTCAAAATACACCACGTTTGTCGACCCCCCGGAGGTGCTTCTGGCCAAGAAACAAGGACAAATCATTAGCGATGTAAGCACTAAGTGGACAGGGGTTTCCTTAAGACGCGGTCGACTTGGCCAGCCCTACAGATGTGCCTTAATCGTTGCTTCTCCTCCTCCAGCATGTCTACACAGAGGAGTACGAGCAGCAGAGGGGTAAAGGCAGTTTCCCAGCGCATCTCACACCGGGATACAAGATGTCAAAGAAGGCCTCTGAGCAGGCCAGTGATGTAAGTAGCATGAAATGCACAAATATACATTAACAGCTCTCTTGCGGTGGCACTGATTGATGGTTATTGGCGCCATCTTCCACGTTGCACCAGATAAAGTATCGTCAAGTGTACGAACAGGAGATGAGGGGTAAAGCCAGCGCTGAGGCAGGAATAGCTGAGGTGATCCACGCCAGAGAAAACGCAGAAAACTTCAGCCAGGTAAATTAGTCTTAATGTTTCATAAAGTGCACAGAACACACTATTTTGTTTTTATTATTGGTTTTGCTTTACGTGACCTCGTGTTTGCAGATTGCATACACTGAAGACTACGAGCAGCAACGGGGCAAAGGGAGTTTCCCTGCCATGATCACCCCTGGTTATCATCTCGCAAAGAAGGCTCAGGAAAATGCCAGTAATGTGAGTATCACACTGAATGCAGCATGAATGTACACACCAGACGCAATAAAAGTCGTAAATACATTAGACAAACGTACTGTAGATCTTTAACGAGACGTCTTTGTGTAGATGTTGGAAAGTAGGTCCCAACTTTTGCAACTTTTGTGGTTGTTGTAAATGCTGTCAAAACATTGCAGAGTATAGTGTGTAAGAGCTTCACCTTCATCCATCATGTGTCCTTGTCATCAGTGGACAAAATAGACTAAATAGGGACAACAATGAGGGCACCTCCCTTTGTCATCAATCACTAAAACTCTCCTCCCTGACTGAATTAGACTGCATGTGCCTCTAATCTCTTGATCCTACAGCAACACGTCACCTTATCCCCCCGATATGCACTGCATCATTTTTCATCCTGTTGCAGCTAAAATACAGGAAGGACTTAAACAAGATGAAGGGCACATCCCACTACCATAGTCTGACCTCAGAGGACAATCTGGCGCTGAAGAACGCCCGGAAGATCAACAAGTTTGTCAGTGAGGTGAGGCGTACCGCCTTCGTATCTGTACTGTATACCATGTTTAGCTTTATCTAAGAAGTAGGAACAGAGGGATCTGAATGTCGCCTGGATATTAAACACAAAAGTGTTACGCAAAAAGCTAAATGTAGCTTCTGCTGCTGGTTGGTGTGCGTTTGTGTTTGTGTTCTTAAGAGCTGGAAATGTTGAGGATAGTGTGTCAGTTTCTAAGCAGACATGAAGCCACCCAGGCTGCATTTCCAGCATCTCTTACATGCCTGCATGGTGGGGTTACAGCTTTACCTCCAAGGCCATGATGTTACCTCACAATGCTTCACCCTGGAGCATCTATTCTAAGCAAATGACATACAAATGACAGTGACTAGCAAGTATTCTGAATATTGCCTTCCTCTTAATATAGTGGACATTTGATCACTATTGTTTTTTTATTGCTTTTTTTTCTTTTTTCTAAACCTGAATGTCGTAAGAGCGTCAACATGGAGTCTATAATGAAGGGGCGGTTATAGGGACGGATATTTTCTGCAACTTATAACGTAAATTTAGCACTACTGTGGAAAAATGGTTGAAAAAAAAAAGGTTGCGATGAAAAATATCCCAACTTAGCTGTTTTATTTTTGAATATTCACAAACAGGTGGAGTATAAAAAAGACCTGGAGAACACCAAAGGACACAGCATCAATTTCTGCGAGACGCCACAGTTTCAAAATGCCGCCAAGGTGGCCAAGTTCACCAGCGATGTAAGTCCAATAAAGACGTTCACAGACATTAAAAACTCCAACTTTTTGCTTCACTCCTTGAGATAATCGTAGCTATTTGTGTTGCTGTAATGTTGGAGCAATTTAAACATGACTTTCTTCGTCTTCATATATTTTCTACAGAACAAGTATAAAGAGAAATACACCACTGACATGAAGGGCCACTATGAAGACTCTGGTATCGATAAGAAGACCATGCATGCCATGAAAGTGAGGAAGCTGGCAAGTGATGTAAGTTTCGTTTTTACCCAGACTGGAATTTTAAATGACCGTTCTTCTTTACCTTCTTTTTTTTTTTTCAATTTCACACTGTTCTTGTGCTGCATGTTTCAGATTACCTATAAACAAGGGTCTGAACAAGAGCAGGGTGAATTCAACTACCCGGCCACCCTCACACCAGGCTACCAAAGCCAAAGGAAACTGGACCCACTGAAAGATGTACGTTCTTCCAAACCTAATCCAAGCTCAGAGTCAACAACACAATCAGTGTAAATGTATGTATGTATTTATTTGTTGTTTCAATCGCGGCTGCAGAAGAACTACAGGCAACATATCGACCAGGTCAAGTACCGGTCGGTGGCAGACACACCTGAGATTGTTTTAGCCAAGAAAAACGCTCAGCTTGTCAGCAATGTGAGTATAAAACACGATTGTAAGAACTTATCAAGAGCACTGAATTAACATCAACCTTATCCTTGGCTATACCCGTCACTTATGAGCACTGTGCTAACTGTGATGCTGTGTAACCATGTGATTAATGTGTCCCTTAGCTAAATTACAAAGCAGACTATGAAAAGACGAAGCATCAGTACACTCTGTCCCAGGACCTGCCTCAAATCCAAAAGGCCAAAGCCAACGCTGCCTTGTGTAGCGATGTAGGTTGACGCACTTTTGTCACACATGCATGCACGCGCCTGCCATATGTGCATTCACAGTTTAGTTCTAATTCACACTTTTAATTCGTCAAGCCACGGTTTGATCATTTTACTTTTGGTGCTCCAGATTGAATACAAAAAGGAGTGGGAGAAAACAAAGTCTAAAGCGTGCGACATCGGTGTAGACGACCTGAGCGTCAGAGCAGCCAAAGCTTCCCGAGACCTTGCCAGCGACGTAAGTAAAGACACACTCTCCCATCCACTGCAAAGAGATACAGGGAGCTGAAATCTAAGAAAAAATCTCGGCTTTGATCGGATGTAATAGTCGGCAAATTAAATTAAGTCAGGTGGGCATGTATTTCAGATTAAATACAAAGAAACCTACATGAAGAACAAGGAGAAGGCAGTGGGGGTCAACATGAGCGACTCCAAGACTCTGCACTCGCTTCAAGTGGCCAAGATGAGCAGTGACGTAAGCAGAAATCACACTGATCTGTCTGTCTGAAGTATCAGAATGTACACCAGTCAGCCACAACATTATGACCACTGACTGGAGAAGTAGATAACATTGACCATCTTGTGACAGTTCATTGTTCTGATGGGAAACTTTTGGACCTGGCATTCATTGGTGTGGATGTTACTTAGACATGTAGCACCCACCTAGACCAGACTCTGTGGTATGATCCACAGAGGCCCCTCCCCTCAAAGGCCCCCACTAACAACATTTCTGTTGCCAGACACCACAGGACACCCTCAGAAGGCCCATGTCTATTCTCTGATGAGTCACGACTGTTTTGGAGGCACAAGGCAGACCTGCACAATATTAGGAAATCATAATGTTATGCCTGATCGGTTTTCCACACATACTGTACAAGAAAATGACTTTGAATATCCAGAAACATTAAGGAAAGTCAACTAGACTTGTAGAGTTTCTTGAAGACGTTTAACAGCTTCTTCAGTCATACCATGACCTGGATGGAGAACCATCACAGGTATACACTAAGTATTAACCCTGATTGTTACCACTTCAGATTGCGTACAAGAAGGACTCCAAAGAGAGCCAGGCCCAGTTCAGCCTTCCTCATGACATGATCAACCTGAGCCACGCCAAGAAGGCCCAGGCTCTTGCAAGTGACTTGGAATATCGCACAAAGCTCCATGACTACACCGTCATGCCCGATGACATCAAGGTCCAGCAGGCCAAAAAGGCTTATTCCCTGCAGAGCGAGGTGAGAGACTTACCTCATGCACTATTTCAGTTAATGGTTTAGGTGTTTAATTTTTGTTTTTCGAGGCCGTTGACACTTTTTGTCCTTCACAGAACCAGTACCGTTCAGACCTGAACTGGATGAAAGGGGTCGGCTGGGAGACTGAAGGATGTCTCAACATTACTCAGGCCAAGAAAGCCGGAGAGCTTCTCAGTGATGTCAGTGCAAATATTTGCTATTTCAGTTCGTACATGAACCTCATGCGATGTTATTCACACCTTTTCTACTGCTTTTTTTTTTTTTCAGACCAAATACCGTCAGAAAGCAGACAGCATCAAGTTCACTCATGTGGCGGATGATCTGTCCCTCAAGCATGCCAAGCAAAGCCAGGGATTGCAGAGCGACGTATGTTCTCCACGTTAAAGTCGTAATCGTGCCGTCATTTCAATACGGTCGAACTTTCATAACTACAAACTATCTCTCTGATTCTGCAGCTGGCATACAAAGCAAACACAGAGCAGATGCTGCACCAGTACACGATGACAAAAGACGAGCCCCTCTTCAGGCAAGCAA
>JASGAT010391892.1:0-10020 GCA_030220025.1 Chelon auratus | reverse complement strand
CCGTCCGTCCGTCCGTCGTCCTTGCTGCGCCACCCGGCCCGACGTTTGGTCTCTGCTCTGGGCCTCGTCTGCGGCCTGGACCCTCAGTCCACCGTCCCCGTAGAGGGCGGCCTTATTCTGGACTGTAAGAGCTCTGGAGTTAAATCGTGTCTTTTCTAAGTGCTCTTCTGTATCACCGCCACATTCTAAGTGCTTCACATTTTTTTGCCAACCCTCCTCCCAACCCCAGCCTCCTCCTCCCTCCCCCCTCGTTTCTCGAATGTGCGGGGCCGCCGCTCGCCTCGGTGTTTTTTTTTTTGTTTGTTTTTTTCGTTGCCTCCGCTGTGGCAAAGCGCGTCTGTCCTACAGCTCATATCGGGGTGAGGTCGAAGTCGTCGTTGACCTCCACGAGCGGGATGTAGAACTCGGGGATCTCGAAGATGCTGGTGGACTTGTACGTGGCCGGGTCCAGCTCCTGCAGTTTGAGCTGCCACTCCAGGCGCTGCACGGCGTTCAGGGCCGCCGCCTCGTGCTGCTGCCTCATCAGGAGACACGTCTGCGGGGGGAAAAGAATAAAAGGTCATTACTGTCTCCAACCAGCTGTTCTCATTTAAACCATGAATCACTCTTTCCAGCTGGCGGAGGAAAGAGCACAAAGAAAGACACAACGTACCGAATAAACAAAAAGGAAACACGAGCTTCCCTCCGATCTGTGTTGCAGACACCTCAAATATCTTCTTAATCTAATTTATGCACATAGGAAGCAGTGTGGGATCCACGAAATCTTAACGTTAAAGTGCATTTAACCTCCAACATCTTAATGGAAGTTAAAAAATTATACATTTAAGCCATTAACTGCAGCTCTATGACGTTGGTAAGCATTTCACAGAAGAGGATTTATGAGTCTGGTAGAAATCAGCTGCTCTACAGACGAGTTAAATCCAGTCCATCTGCAGGAAAACACACAACTTCACTGCACTAGTCATTCTCTGGTTTTATAAGTATTAAGTTTTATTGCTCGCATCCGTAAATGTCCAACTCTGGATCTGGATAAGCCCTTCTACACGTCAGGAGAAACCACAACAAACCGGACTACGCTGCCTGAGCCAAGCGACGTCACGCGAACACAAAACAACAGCGTCGACGGAAGCGCCTCTCGCTTCAGGAGCGATTGTTCTCTCTCGGTAATGAAAGCATGAAACGCACTTGAGTTTCGATGGGGTATTGTGTTGAGATGCTGACGTACCTCGGTGGGAACTGGCCTCATGTTCAACAGCTACAGTCAAATTACTTTAAGGTCAAGCTGACAGACGCACGACTGATTCGGCTCAATTCAAATACAGCTTCCTCTTGTATATGAATAGTGTTCCATGTGCACGCTATACACCGATCAGCCACAACATTAAACCCACTGACAGGAGAAGTGGCATTTGCATGTGGATGTTACTTAGACATGTAGCACCCACCTAGACCAGACCAGACACCACCACCGCATAGCAATGACACTCCTTGATGGCAGCAGCCAAAAACACAACTCAAAAAAACATAAACAACAGCAGAAAGGTGTTGACCTGGCCTCCAAATTAACTAGAAACTGATCAAGTATCTGTGGGATGACCCACAGAGGCCCCTCCCCTCAACCCATAGGGCCCAAATGCCCCCCACTAACAACATCCTGTTGCCAGACACCACAGGACACCCTCAGAAGGTCCATGTCCATTCTCTGATGAGTCACTTGGAGGCACAAGCGAGACCCACACAATATTAGGAAGGTGGTCATAATGTTATGATGTATCTCAAAACAGTTGTTGATTGAACTTTTCCGGGCCTCACCTTCAGTTTATCAAACTTGTCGTCGACATCCTGTAACCAGGACATGAACTGCCTGGCGTTGAATCTGTCTCTTACCGACGTTTTGCCGTCATCATTCTGCGAACCAGATAAAAAATAAATAATTAAACACTCTGATTCTCCTCAAATTAAAATAAATAAACGAATGAATTGCTCCGTGCGACATACCTGGACATCTTGCGGCATGTTGTACACCTCAGCGTCCAACAAAACTGTGCAGGCACTGAAAGGCAGAGTCTGATTGGCTAGTGTTCTCGCCGCCCGGTAATGGACTCGTAAGACTTCCTGCTCGTTTGAAACAATCAGCTTTTCCTGAGAGGAGAAAAGAAAAGCCATAAGCCTCTTGCAAGAGCACAATTTACAAACGACAAAGATCTTGAAATGACAAAGCTTCGTACCCTTTCAATGCTGTGTTGGAGTCGTAGCTTCATCCGAACGACCTCCTGTTGTTTGAACATCTCTTTCAGCTGCTCGGGTAAAGACGGAGGTGGAGTTATCTGTGCAAACACGCCAAGAAGGAGAAGGTTAGAAACACGTTTGCAGATCATCGTAGTAGACTGTTCTTTTAAGAATTTGAATAATAATAATAATGATGACTCACTGTTGGTATACAGAGTTTGCTGAGTGGGTTCCCGTCCAGGAGGTAGGATCCATTGAAGGTCACATATTCGTCGTAATACTGCGGCGGCTGAGGGGTGACGCTGCACAGCACTTTGCGCTTCTCCTCGATCTTCTTCCGGATGTGCAGGAACTCGTAGTAGGGGTTGGCCCTCTCCGTCTGGTAGGGCTGGATCTCCTCCAGCTTCACCGAGTCCACGATAGCTGCCAGAGACTGCTGGCCCCTCTCCTTCTCCTGCTGGGTCGCGGAGCACGGCTGGGAGGCCGACGACACCTTCGGCATCTTCCTCTTGCGCGGGTGGGGCACGTGCACGTCCACCTCCTCGTCTCCGGAGCGAACCTTGAGCCTGGCGCCAGAGGAGTCGGACTCCCGGTCTCCGGACTGTGGGGAGGAACTTCCCGAGGCGGTGCTGCTGCTGCTGCCGCTGCTGCTGCCGCTGCTGCTGCTTCCGCTGCAGTCGCTCTGAGACGACGACGGCTGGACGGCGCTTTGACTCTGCTCGTCTGCAGCCGACACGGACTCTGGTTTGTCGTCGGCGGACGTCACCTCCATCTGCTCCGTGTGGGCCTCTGCTTTGGATTCAGATTCTGTACTCAAGCTGCCTTCGTCGGATGAACCTGTAAGAGAGGCGGCAGCACCACTGCAGCTCTCGGAGCTCCGCGGCACGTCGGTCATCTCTTCAGCTTTGTGTTCGGGGCTTGCAGAGGGCACGCCGTCCTTCTCCATCGGAGCGTCGACGCATGCGGCGTCAGCGTCAGGCCTGGAGTTCTTGGAGTCGTCGTTATCTACATCCATATCCTCCTGAAAACATCTGGACTCGTTAGGTTTGCCAGCACCTGGCAGGGACTCCGCTGCGGTGGAGCTGGGAATGTGCGAGCTGGTGGACGGTTCAGGAGCTCCCACCCATTCTGTCCTCAGGTTTTCTGAAACCGTCTCCATATTCTCTTGTTCTGGTCGGTCATCACTCTCCACGTGTTTGTCTCTCTGCTCAGAGTCCTGTGTGGTACATGGTTCTGTCTGCTGCTGGTTCTCGGCACAGGAGGGCAGGAGTGGTTCTCTCTGCTGCTCAGCGGCTGAAGAAACTGTAGATACCGACGGTTGCTCAGATTCTGTGTTACTAGATTCTGCCTGTGAGCTCTCATCAAGACTCTGGACGTCTTTCACAACAGGAGGATCAGAGATGATCAGAGGAGGAGGTTTCTGATCGCTGCTCTGCGAGAGACTGCACGGTGGAAGTGTCACATTTATACTCGGAAGATCTTTGTTTAACAGTTGTGTCGCCGGGCATCCGGCAGCGCTCCCTTCCTTCTCCGTGACTGAATCCGCAACCGAATTTAAATATTGCTGACCGCTGAGGCTCTCCTCAGGTTCCAAGGTTTCCTTTGTTCTCGCCTCTTCTCCCGCCGTCGTAGTCAGGCCGGATTTTGGCAGATTTTCAACCACTTTACCATCAGTCGACGAGTTGGCATCCTCGTCCAGGATAGCCTTGAGGTAAGGAGATTCGTGTCTGCCAGACACCGGCGTCCGATTACTCTGCGGAACATCTGGAAGACTGTTGCAATCTTTATCGTGAACAGACGGCGACCTGGTGGCTTGAATGACGAGGGAAGACTGGAGGAATGCCGGCTGGGAGTCCGAGGCGTCCGGGTTCATGTCAGAGTCGTATTCTACGTTTTTGGGTGTTAACGTCGTGGCCTGACATGAATCCTCCGAGCTAGCAACGGAGACGAGAGACACAGACCTGGACATGAGGCCACAGCGCTCGGTCTCTGGTCGGGGTGACCTGGTCAGGCAGTTTTCCACGGCTGACATGACCTTTGCGCTGATAGACGGTAGACTCTTCCCATCCAGAGACATTGTTCTGGGACTAGTGCCGTCCTTCAGGGGTTTATCTAATCTGTGGGCATCAGATCCTTCAGAGCTCTTTGAGCGAATTAGCTCCTTACTCAAGCACGGTTCAGATTTCGTTCTGTCTTTCGGCTTGGACTTCCCTGGATCTGCCAGGGGCCGCTGCTTCAGCCTTTCCCGCTCTTTCTGTTTGATTTTTTCCAGGTGTTTCCGATGCCACTGCTCGATCTCTTGGTCCTTGAGGCTGAGCATGCGCTCAAAGCTGGTCTGCATCAGGTCGTCGTTCACCAGCCGCTTTTCTTTTGGTTTGGCGTCCCGCGTTGCCGGAGGGGCTTTTGATTTGGCCTTGTCTGCGTCCGTCTCTTTGGCCTTGCCGAGCTTGGTCTGCTGAGAGCGGTCTTTGTGTCGGTCCTTATCTTTGTGTCGGTCCGGGTCTCTGTCGCGGTCTCGTCTGTCGCGATCCTTCTCCGGCGTCCTCACGACTTCCTCCTTTGATTTTGTAGATAAGGACTTGCTGTTCTCGGACAGATAGCTCTTCTTCTCCTCCAGAAGTAATTTCAGGTTGGAGCTGGAGGAAAGAGCTCCATCTTTTATCTTATCTCTCTTTTTCCTGTCGCAGTCCTTGTCTTTGGAGCGATCGGATTTACTGTGATCCGTGGTCTTCTCCAGAGGTTTTCCTTTCCTATCAGAGTTTGTGCGATCCTTTTCCCTGTGATCCCCGGCATTGTACTCCCTGTCCTGCCTCTCCCTATCGGACCGCTTTTCAAACTTATCTTTATTTTTCCTGCCGTCTTCGTGCTTTTTTGTTGTGGTCAAAGATTTGAGTTTTTCATTCTCTTTGTAGCTTTTATCTCCAGGCGAGAGAGAAGAAACGCCTGCCGTTCTTTCCTTTTCCTTCCAACGATCCACTGAGTTCTGCGCTTCGGCTTTGTCAGAGTGCTCGGTTTTAATCTTTTTCTCCTTGTCAAGATGCCTCCTCTCCATTTTTTCAGAATCCTTCTCCTTTCCAGGGAGCCTCTTGTCAGTTTTCTCGCGTGAACCTTTCTCAGAGGGCTCCAGCTGTTCTTGATCAGCTGTGATCCCACTTAGGGGCTTCTCCTCTGTCTCTTCTTTCACGCTGTTGCTCTGCAGCGACTCCTCAGGAATCCGCCCTGAGCCGTAGCCGTCCGCTCTCTCGTCACGCTCGCTCGGCTTCGAATCCTTTACCTTCTCCTCTTTCCGCTCTTTCTTCACAGCCTTGTCTTTCTCCCGCTCCTCCCGCTGCCTCTTCTCCTTGCTGCTCGAGTGTTTCTCCTTTGCGTTCCTCTCATCTTTGACGGGGGAGGATTCGGCGGGCTTCTGAAGAGAGCTGTTGTCTTCACCTTCCTTTTTCACTGGCAGAGGTTCATCCGTCTCATCGCTCTTGAAAAAATTCTCTTTCCAGAACTCTCTGTCAAACTCCAAATTCCTGTGGCCGTCTTTCCTGGCCTCCTTCTGCCTGTGGCGGCTCCGCTCTGCCTCGTACTCCCTCCGGTGTTTGTCCTTCTCCTTGTGTTTGAGTTTATGCTTCTTCACCACTTTGCCGTCTAAATCCGTCTTCCGTAAGGCACCGTCGCTGCTGTCCGTGACACTGTTTCCTATGCTGCTGTCTTTGTAGGGGCTCGAATGGCCGTCGTCTCCGTCCACGTCTTTCTGCTGATGTTTGCTCTTCTCCTTGTGCTTACACCCCTTGGTGCTGGACCCTTCTGTGCAGTAGTCTGCGTCTGTGTAGTGGTTGTATTTGTCCACCGGACACGAGGCGTCGCTGATGGAAACGCACATCTTAGTATTTTCCTGTTTGAGTGGTGTCTGTTTGTCCGTCAGGCTGTGGTTCAGTTTAGGAGACTTGATAGATGACAAATGGAAGAGGTGGACGGAGGAGTCATCTTTAGGACTGAAAGACATCTTGAAGGAGTCTTCCTCTCGACCCTTGTCCGTGTTCTCGGACACGGTGGCAAGAGACAGCACCAGGGTTTTGCTGTTCTCTTTCCCGTCCTCTTGGTTTTCCTTGTTTTTATTCTGGCTCTTGCTCTTCCTCTTAACTTTGCCCTTGTCCTTCTGCTCGGCGCTGTCCTTTCTCGACCTCGTGTCCGGCTTGAGGGTCTCCGAGCTCTGAGAGCAGGTGGGCGAGTTCCTTTTCTCCGAGAGGCTCTCCATTTCGTCGCTGGACGTGTCCGAGCTGCAGTGGACGCGGGGCGTTTTCTGCTTTTTGGACTTGGAGGAGGAATCCCCTTTGCCGCTCTGCTTTCCTGCCACATGATTCCTGTCCTTGTCCTCCTTCTCCCGCTGCCGCAGTTCCCTCCTGAGGATGTGTCTGTCGTTCAGGGCTTTGCTGAGGTCCTCCTCCTCTTCCTCGTCCTTGAACTCGTACTCGTCCAGGCCTGGCACGGACGACGACGCTTTCGTGGTCGGTTTGCCGTCCGAGTCCTTTTCGGTGTCGGAGTCTTCCATGTTGTCATCCACGCTGGATGGATTGACGGATGGTGGGTCTTCAGATTCTAAGGAGAGATAAACACAAGTATAAATTTAAAATACAATACAATGAAAGGCAATGAAGAACATTTACTGTCATGCCAGAGAAGATGTCAAAAAGTCCATCTTTTCCATTTATAGTGGACATATACACAGATCAGCCACAACATTATGACCACTGACAAGAGAAGTAAATAACATTGAACATCTTGTGACAATTCAGTGTTCTGCTGGGAAACTTCTGGACCTGTCATTCATTCATGTGGATGTTACTTAGACATGTAGCACCCACCCAGACCAGACCAGGCGCCCCCACCCCAGAGACACTTGATGGCAGCATGATGCACCCTGACACAGGCAAACTGGCCTCCAAATTCACTAGATCCCAAACTGATCAAGTATCTGTGGGATGATCCCCTCCACTCACAGGACCCAAAATGTCCCCCACTAACAACATCCTGTTGCCAGACACCACAGGACACCCTCAGAAGGCCCATGTCCATTCTCTGATGACTATTTTGTAGGCACAAGGGAGACCTACACAGTATTAGGAAGGCGGTCGTAACGTTATGCCTGACGGGTGCACGACGTTATACTAAAGGGCGAGAGCCAAACACAGCAGTCGTCTGCGTACCTGAGGAGCTGTCGTCTGGGTCCGACAGCGCCACCTCTCCCTTTAACAGCTGCTCCAGCTCCTGAGAGTCGGCCACGTCGACCGGGCGCTCCCCGCGCTTGTTGGCTTGGAAAGCGTTGCCTCCGTGACGAAGCAGGAGTTTCACAATCTACCGGAGATATAGCGAAGAAAATAAAAATGTATCGTGCTTGTTAAATGTAAACATCAAAAAGCAACAAAACTCCAATAACGCTGTTTAATGTTGTGCTCATAACTGACCCTGTACTCTGTGGAAAAGGCTTTGGAGAATTTATATTTGGATCAATAAACAATTGTGAATGTAATAATGCACGAGCAATAGAAATAAAACATTCTTGAAGGTGGTTTTGTTTAAAAAATGTCTTGTGGGGTTTTATTTTGAATGAGACAGCGCTCCAATATACATTTCAAGGGACTACCTGGACTTCACTGAACAGTTTGTACTCATCATTGATTATTACTGTAACTACAACTGACAGTTTCTGACATCCCAGACGTGTGCAGAGATCTAAATCTTCTAAGAGCAGTTTACTTTTAAAGACCTTGTTATCTACAAACATCAAGGTGAGCTCTTACATCTTTGTGCCCGCTGCTGGAAGCATCGTGTAGTGGCGTGTCGTCGTCCAGACCTTGCGTATTCACCTCTGCGCCTGCTGCTATTAAGACCTTGGCAACGTCGTAGTAACCGAGATTACAGGCTTCATGAAGCGGGGTCCAACCTGGAGAGGACAGCAGCGATACAATTTCACACCGGACATTTTCTCAAACGCTACCGTTTGTAGTGTTATCTCACGGTGAAACGTTGCCTCTGAAATCATCTCGTGTACCTGCAAAGTCTTTGACATTGACGTCAGCTCCCAGACTAATGAGCTCTTTAACTTGCTTGGCATCTCCCCGGATGGCGGCCATGTGAAGGGGAGTCTCCCCTCGCTCGTTCCTCTTGTTGACCTTGTCCTTCTGCCGAGACGCTGCGCTGCTGGGGACTTTCTTCTGCACGGGGGTCGTTTGCGAGGGGTGACTGGGTGTAGAGTCTGGACACAGGCAGAGAGAGAGAGAGAGAGGGGGGAAAAAGAAAAAGAAATAAATCGATTCCTGAAGCAAAAGCCGTCACAGAGTGAGATAATAACCTCCCAAGATGAACAATGGACTAGACAGACGTGTCTGGTTTTACCGGGAATCTGTTTATATGCATGTTTCAGCTGGTATTTAATAAATCAATCTGGAAATCTTGCAAAGAACTAGTGAAGACTGATAACTGCAGGTGCTGCTACTCTGAGGCAACAGAACAGCATCACACACAAACAACAAAAAATATTTGAGAGTATTCTTATTGTAATGCTCAGAGGCATGACTCATCCTACAGCACATACAATCAGGGAGATACCGAGGATGTGATTAAACTAAGAGGGCAGGTACACAAACCTGGACTGTTGGCAGTCATCTGCATTAGGAGAGCCATCTGTTTGCGCTCCGACAGCGGATACCCAAACAAAAGGTTGGACGCCTGGGACTTCTTGCCCCCAGCCTCCCTTTTCACCTTCTTCTTGTCTGGTCCATCTTTATCTGCAACAGAACCGAGTAAAGATTTTTTTTTTTTTTTTTGGATTCGAAAAATGACAAAAACAGCAATTTGATCGTCACAGTGACACGATTTCCTCCTCCCCTTGTATCTGTTCAGCACGCAGAGAAACAGATGACAAGCATGAGGTTGGGAAGAAAAAAAAAGAAATATATAAATATATATATAAGGAGGAGAAAAGAAAAGACAGCATTCTCGTAAAGCCAGCCAAGTGCAGACGGTTCTCCTCGGGCCCCCTCCCCTCCCCGTCTCCGTCGGTCGGTCGGTCGTTACTAAACACAGACATGCGTGAGCTGTAATAGAGGGGAGGATGCAAGGCGAAGGAAACACACACGAGTGCATGTGTGTATGTGTGTTTACAGCGGTAGTAGTAGTAGTAGCGCCAAAAAAAAAAACAAAAAAAAAAAAGTGGGTGACGACGTGACTTGAAGAGGACACGGGGGCTGAGGATCGGGCTGCAGCGATTACCTGCATATATCCTGCAGGGAGGCACTAATCTCTCTCCCCAGGTCTCACTCGACTGGCCTGGGTCTGAGTCATCTACAGTGCAAAGCAGAGAGGACGGGGAGGGAGGGGAGGGGGAGAGGAGGGAGGGAGGGGAGAGCAAGGAGGGAGGGGGGTGGAAGGGTGGGAAAGCACTGCATTAACGCTCTCTCTCTCTCTCTCGCTCGCTCGCTCACGTTCACACCCTCCTTTATTTCACATGTACTCAAACACAGACGGGCACAATCGCTCTCCAACGCACAGATTATGAGTCATGGCAACACGGGAGAGAAGATCTGAGATCTGAGGAGGTCAGCGGAGTCGTTACTTCTTCCTACGGGCTGCGCAACACAGGACCCGAGAGGCACTGGGAGGAGGGGGGGCACCCTCCCCTCCGAGCTAGTTTAGCTTTACAACCTGCGCAACGTAAATTAAACTTAGAGATTGAGGGAAATTTGAGGGCTCTCGTCTGTTAGAAGGAGGCAGGACCACACAGCGAAAACCATCATGTTGGGGGGG
>JASGAT010391889.1:0-17546 GCA_030220025.1 Chelon auratus | reverse complement strand
TAAAAACGGCGAGTCGTCATTGCTAACA
Organism: Chelon auratus; assembly: GCA_030220025.1. Taxonomy (NCBI): domain Eukaryota; kingdom Metazoa; phylum Chordata; class Actinopteri; order Mugiliformes; family Mugilidae; genus Chelon; species Chelon auratus. Next base: position 17,518 of record JASGAT010391889.1, on the reverse strand, counting down.
TTAGCAATGCATTATGAGCCCGTTTCTCTGTCATTATGCTGAAATGCCGAGGAAAACAACATTAGCACGTCGATTAAGGCAATGTGAAACGTAATTGAGACGTATTGAGTGGCTTAACGTTACCTCGGTAACCTGGCAACCTCGAGTCGGGGGAGGTTGGAGGGGATACACCGTTCTACAGTATTTTGAAAGTGATTGCAGTACCAGCTTTGTCCAGTTTTGTCCAGAATCTTACATACTGTTCCTTTAAATGACTGTGTTTTATTTTATGGTCTTTCTGTTCTTGGCAGCATGAACGTTTTGCCCTTTGCTGTGAAGCCTTCTCTTCATGGTAGACTTGGATAAATATATACCTTTCCCACAGAAAGAAATGTCCAGACTTCTAAGCCATTTTATCTCTCCAGTGCTTGCTCCCCCCTTCTAAATGTATCAAACGGCTGATTTCCTAACGTTCCTGCCATCTCTGTAATGGCTTTCTTTTGTTTTTTTACAACCTACAGATGGCTTTTTTCACTTGCACTGAAAGTTCCTTTTGAATGCGGGCTGTGGGTTCACAGCAACAGCCTGTTTATTTGATGAATAAATAATGGGGGAGCATGTCAAGGAAACGTGTTTTTGATTAAAAAAGACGAGGCTGCATATTGAATCTGCACGTGATTGCCCTCAAATTAAAGAAAAACGTCTATACTTAAAGGCCGTAGTTATCGTAATGCTGTAACTTGAATAATTCGCTCTAGAACAATTTAATGTCTTTTCCAACTTAATGTGAAGATGTCAATTGCTGTTTGCGTGAGGTATAAAGTTCCCACAAAGGGAATGCTCTGGGTTTCTGTATTATCGCCCGTAATGTTGCTCTAATTCATTGGTGTGCTCACCTAATTAATTTCAGCAGGTCAATTCTCAGTTAGATCATTAAGATGGAAAGGCAAAGTAATCTGCGCCACACTAATGGCAGTTCAATCATGAAGATGGAGGCAGAGTGGTCTATATTCTACAATATGTCACACAGTCTAGTTGGATAAAGCTTTTAATGGCACAGAGGAAACCAGGCCAGTCCAGTCCTATAAAAGAAAACATGCTCCTCATACGGGTTGCGGTAGTGGTGTGGGAGTAATTCTCCATCAACCGTTCACAAAAGCTGCCTGTCAGTGAGATTTTTGTGTGTTGTGCACATGCCTGTATTAACCCAAGCATCGTCTTTACACCTTTAAAAGGTCAATCAAATTTTATAAACAGTGTCTTCATAGATAAGCTCCTGGTCATGCCTCAGCCACTCTTTCCTCTCTCTTCCTACTACACAATAGACAATAGACACAACTGTACACAATGGAAAAAAGGGGGAATTGTAATTGTCAATGCATTCTTGGTCAGCCTTCTTTTCTGTTCTTTCCTTTCAACAATGACGCAACTACACAAAGTCGCTCCTTTAATATGTTGACGGAATTGGCTCAATGGGTTTATTCAAGCTCGCTGAAAGAAACAGAAGTATTGGACATCCAGTGAAATGGAGCAGCGAGGGAAGGCTGAATAAGGAAGATCTGTCCCCTCGCGACCTGTTCCCCTGTGGTGAATGTGAATCACCCTTTTTTCTATTTTTTTTCTTTCTTTTTTTTTTTACACATCAAAATGAGTCCATCCTCAGTTTCTACAGCACTACTGCTATTCGATGAACTATTTGCCCGGCGAGTCAATCATTCACTCAGTCTGCTTTTAAAGTCTCGTAAATTCAAGTCATTCTGTCCCTGCGTCAGCAGGCCGTCTATTGCACCACCTCTCCATGCTCATCTCGGGCCAGGGCCACCTACCGGCATCTCAGCTCTGGGTGGCCCTGTTCCTCGCTACCTTCATCAGTTTGGGATTGAGCTCTTTGGAGTCTAACAGCAAAATAATTGCCTTTCAGGTTCACAGGTTCTCAAATGACATCAGTCCACGCTCACTTCATCTCTTCTTATATACGGAAATAGTTGTGAGTATACTTGTGTATAAAACACCTGTCTATGTAGTGATTTCTCTTTTGTAAAGGTGGATTTTGAAATTCTTTTAAATAAATCAATTTCTGCAGAAAGTGTGAGAATGAGGGATTCATTCTGATCTGCCAAGATAGCCTTTCACCTTCCACCAAAATAAGGTGTCAGCACAACACTGACCCAGGAACCCAGGAAGGCAAGATTGGTGTTGGCATGACAATAGAACACACAGCAAGAGATAGAAGAATTGGTGACCTATGGGTCTTCTGGTGGAATACAGGGAGGAAACAAGAACTCATGCTCAACACTCCTTGTGCACATGAACCGTGGATAAGTGGTTTGCAGGCATTACCTTTCTGAGTTACTCTACAGCAGGTTGTCTTAACAACTACATATCTGAAATGTGCATTTAGTTGTACAAGTATCCTGAAACAGAATTACTTAGTGTAATAATATCGTTGATATATAAACTATTTCTTCCTTTTTACAGTGATGTCCCATCTCTTGTCAGATGTCAATTGCACTAGATAGCGTGTTAACAAATAAGAAATCATATTTATCACACTGAGTGATTAAGCAATGTGTTGAAACATGTGTTGCTGTTTAAACCAGCTTCTTTTATTTCATGTGCTGTAATGTTAGCTGCAAGTTACATCAGGAATTACATATTGATGATTGATGGTGATGCATGTAGCAGATAACTCTTGAATATAGGTTCCAATTTATGAATAATTTCCTGGGATAGAGACATTTCACATCCCCCTAAAGCAAAGAATGGGTGGAGGACTTCAGTCCAGGTCAGAAGACTTTGTTTCCTCCACCCGCAGTGACTCCCAGAACCTCAGGTAATAAATGGGACTTGCTCTGAGTCGTTGGCTTCTGCCACTTTCAACCTGCACCATCATTTTTCTATTCTTCCTGGGGATTTTTCCTGACCACTTGCCAAACTCTTCTCATGGATGAATCTTCCTTTTTTTTTTGATATTTAAGTTGTGTCTAAGTTGCCAAGCATCAATCAAGCTCAAGGAACCATGGTTTCATTCCTCTTTTTGATATGCATACTTTGTAGTTTGGTCAAGAAGATTATTTTCAAGCCTTTTCAACAAGCTTAATCAAGATCAAGTGAGTTTAGTGGAGTTATCCAGTTTTTAAAGACAGCTGAACCGGTGCTACCAGTACTTACATCGGCCTGCTTCTAAAGCACTCTTTTACAGCAGTGCTGCACTGCTTCACTCTGCTTCAGCAGTGGAAGTGTTCATTAACTGATTGAGCCTGCTGTTGGATCAACGTTGGGTACTTGCAGCGTTGCGGGGGTGTCGCTTCACTAGAGAATTGCGTGAGTGGAGGCAGAAGCAAACTACAGCGGATCCAACTGGGAGAGAGCCAACTCAACAACAACAACACTAAGGCTAAATTGTACCCCTGTTTATTATGACCATCACCAAATCAACTGAACAGTTTGGGATCTTGTGAATTTGGAGGCCTGGTCAACGCCTTGTGCTGTTTTTCGTGTTTTTTTAGTTGTTCCTAAACTGTTTTGTGTGTCAGGCTGCATCCTGCTGGGGATGGCTGCTGCCATCAAGGAGTGTCATTGCTATGGGGTGGGGGTGCCTGGTCTGGTCTGGGTGGGTTATACATGTCTAAGTAACATCCACAAAAATGCATTAAACTGTCACAAGATCGTTAATATTGTTTACTAGTCCTGTCAGTGGATTTAATGTCTAATGTCATTTTTATTTATTCACCTGCACCACAGGCATTTGTTTTATTTTTGTTTTACCATACTTTACCTCATTGTGTTTATTACTTTTATTGTACTTCTGTTGTGTTATTTATTGTATTTTACTGTGAAGCACTTTGGAAACCTTGTGTTTGTTTAAATTGTGCTATATAAATAAAATTGGATTGGATTGGATTGGACCTGCAAATGGACTAATTTATCTGGTAGTAGTATTGTGTCAAGAAAATAAAAAAATTCTCACTAAATGGTGAACTTGTGCATTCATTTAAGGCACAAGATTGAGGTCAGTGTATTGGGAATATACTACTTCTGAAGATAAGACTGGTTAAATTGATTCATATTTTATACTCCGGGCATATCTTGGCGGTGCCACAAATTCTGTGGAGTGCACATATAAATAACCACGTGTAGTTCATGGTACAACTATCTAAAACAAAAAAAAAAATATCTGAGCAGGTGCCTCATTAGCTCATTAGCCATATGCAGAAGCCAAATCCATCAGAGCGGTAAACACACCAGTGTCCAGATGGTTCAAAGCCAAAGTGGGTCCATCGACTTTGGCGGCGCGTGCATCACTGGATTCAACTGAATTCTTTTAGAGGGGAGGATGAAGAAAAGTGAGTGTCGCATCTCCAGGTAAATTGTTAGACTCCCTGCTGCTGCTCAGCACCAGCAGAGAGACACATTCAGAGACCTGCTCACAAGTGGCCAAACACAATTGACAACATTTTTGTGTTACTTTTCCAAAAAAAAATAACAAGCACATATACATAGATATAACATATTAAAAAGTCTGTTAACTATGTTGTCGTGCAAGCAAGAGCATGGCTACAACTGACAATGGTCCTGCATTATTTAACTGTTATGAGGGGGAAAAAAGTCAGTACACGTACGAATCTGCCAAAAGCGACAGTAAAACTGCAAGGACATAATCCACTTAGAGACTCCAACTCACCCTTACATCCATTAAGGGGTGCGATCACACACCACAGGCATCAACTCTGTCAACACGTGAGCATATGTACCACATGCAGAGAGGCATATCTGCCGTGTAAATGCTTATTTTTGGATCTAATATAATTCCTCTCGCCCTCCCGTGACACTCTGAAAACATTGCCTTGCGCATGGGGATTCACTAAAAAACAAGCAGCCAGTTTCAAGAGAAGCTTCAACTTTATTTTGGTGTTTAAGTATTGCATGCAAATGATTCCGGGCAACAGGGATCCTTTCATCCAGACACTGTTTACTTGTAAAATAAGCGTGCCACTGTGCATGCTCCATTGTTTTCTTGATGCCTCCTCTCACCGCTGAAGCTCATTGATTGAGACTGAGGTCTTGGAAATTCTTCAAGAGGGGACATGGCACTCTCGAGATGCAGCGGGGTAACGATGAATAACGAGCAGGTGGCTCACGCAGCATTTTGCTCGGCTCCAGTCAAATAACTGATGGAGCTTGAGAGGAAGAGGGGAAAGGGTGATGACATGAAAACGAGTATAATGGGAACAGTGGTATTACCGGGGTTAGTTAAAATCCCACAGTGATTTCTGTTCCATACATATTAACAGAATCCTGTGGGGAAGTGACATTGTTATGCCGTGCAATACTGCGGCAGGCCCCACACGATGCATATTAACTTCAGTTTCAAAGAGAATGTCGGACGAGAAAACAGGAGGAGTCTTTTATCTGTTGGAAACTAAGCCAGACAGTGTATAAGCTGTGAGATATGCTTTCTATGCCACTGTCCTGGTCAATGTGGCACCAGATTGTGTCCGGAGCCAAGATACACTGTTTGTTTGGAAAAAATTAAAAATATAAAGACAATGGAAAGCTCTCTGGCCTCAAATACTAACCTATTCACTACCATTGCCTTGGTTTGTGATTATTTTGAAACACAAAGTGTGTTAAGAATAAGCCTTATCTAAGTTTATATAGACTGAAATATAAACTTCTCAAAATATGACTGACAGGCCTTGGCTACAAGACATTAACTCAAGTTTAAACACAAACACGTGCCACTTCGTTCTATTTTATACTACAGTTCAATGGTTCATATTTACCACACATATTTTTCACCTCTTTAAATCAATTGCCATACAGCCTCCAGCCCAACTATGCTGCAGTTTTCCCAGTTGTTTTTAAGTAAAAAATGTCGGCATCATAGAATGGTGATTCACATTCTAACTCATTCCAACTCACAACTCGTACGTGAGCAATGTGCTGAATATTATATTCTTATATACTCCATACCTGTATTTGGGCTCTTTAAACAGAAACATTTCATTCCTCTTTGCTCCTCTAAGAAGATTGCTTCAAAGACAAAACCTGGAGCTTATAAGGTTTACTTTCATTATCACGGCCAAATGATTACAATCCTGGAGCAGCACTATAGGAAATGAATAGCAGAGCAATTTTATGGCTGGCTAGCACATATTTATTTATCATACATCCAAAGAGCTTTGTTTCACGAGCTTCAAAAGACTAGGCTACCAACCCTGTCCCTAAGAAAATACCCATTTAGCTCATTTCCAAGAGTAAGTTAGTTTTAAAGGAAATGTGACAAAATGTCATTGAGTTACAAAGTCACAAGTTTAATGCAAAAAAAAAACAAAAAACCCTCTGAAAACATAAAGTCAGGGACATATGGTGGTTGACTTTACAATGAAAATGTCCACAGTGACATGCATTTTACATTTAACCAGTACTACTTTAACCAAAGCGCTGGATGTGAACCCTGGGCTCTGTACAATTGTGTGCTTTACACGTCCATCCCAGCCATCTCCTAGCAACTCCAGTGCAGCTCATAAAAATGGAGCTATACACATTGAAAAGAAATGTTCTCTGGAACAAGATCCAAATGACACTGGATCCGCAAAGTGGGAAAACACTTACTGAGTAAAAAAACATCAGTCTGGCTGGTAATGCAGAGGTCACAGCCAGTGGAGCAGTTTCAATGTACTGTATATACAGCACTTGTGCTGTGCTGTACTGTACATGACATGTCATATATCCCATTAATAGCTTTCTTTATGGCTCTTGGCAATGGTAAGAATAATGTATCACTGAGGATCACTTCATATAATAATTATGCATTATCTTGAGTAAAATCCCTCTACTCTATTATCAAGCACACACAAAACATTACTTTGTGAAATACCACAGAACGCAACTATTAATCATCCATTTATTTGGCAACTTGGTATTTTCCAGATGTTCATCATAATGGGCTTTTTAGCTCATTTCTGAAAGAGAAACTCCAACATTAATGTTCTAGGGGAGAAAGAATGATAAATTAACCAGGCTTTCTATTCCATTGTGTGTCGTCATCCCTGTGTAGTTTATATATATATATATATATATATATATATTGAGGTGTTGTGTACAAGAAGCACACAGCTGTTGCTTGTTGAACATCTGGGCTCATTTGCATATTAATGAATAATTATGTTAATTTGATTGTCATTGGCTCCCGCTATGCAAAAGATTGAAGATCTACCCATGCAGGGAAAAACACAGTTTCTCTCATTATGAAGAATTATTTGTCTCTCTTATTTAAATGAAAGGCAGGGGAAAAGTCAGTGGTCTTAGGACATGAGAGTCAGCTGAATAAGCACATAGGGAAATTAAAACTGCATGTATCGAAGAATCTTCTTTAGTTGAAAAGGGATATCAATACTCTCCTAAACTTTGAAAGTTGTGATGTAGTTGTTTCCAGATTACTGTGTAGCCTAGATGACATTTCAAGCTTAACCATTCAGGCGCATTTGTTCAGCTACATTGCACTTGGTTTGCGTGCATCCCAAGTCATCCATAATATATGTCATCTCTAAAGCACAATCCAAACCAAAAGAATGCAAATATTGAGTACAGCGGAAAAGAAGTTTACCCAAAGAGATTGTTGTAGATAGTTGAAATGTTGACTCGGCCAGCGTGAGCACGTGGCAATTCCCATGGAAAGCCCTTACATTCAAATATATTCCAATCTCAGCGGTTTACACTCTGTACACAGAGCCATAGAAAGCGGATGGGACTTTAACCAGCGCTGATTCTGAATTGATCCTGTGTTACTGCAAGCACACGTCTCTCAAGCAGCAAGTTTGAAATGTGTACTTTCTCTGACTCTGCCATCTGATATTTAACTCAACCAATACAGCTATTTGCACCACAAGGGAAAATGTGCTCATGATAAACACTTCTATGAGCATAATATCAGCCTCCAATCAGATCTTTGCCTAACTCTGGACTCATATGATTAGTTTTACATCAGATTTGGTTTTATAATGTTTAGCAAATGTGCCTTAAGTGACATGCAATTACCACTCTAGTCATGAATCATAAGTAACGTTATACTGGAATAAATATATGGCCTAAAACCAGGTTTGCTATTTACTGAACCACTTAAGCAAGACTAAGTAAGACGAATGAGGGGTGAAATAATATTCAGTTGAACACTGGCTATGCCAACCACAAATCATGACCAGTTCTAGCAGCAGTTGGGGACTAGGTATGCCTCTCTGATTCACAATGAATTAAATTTGTAAGTCATTACAAAAGAAAAACTACACAGAATCTACTCTCTTTATAAGAGAATATGCACAAACACACACACGTTTGTATGACTATCTTTGTGAGGACATTCATTGAGTTAATGCATTCTTTAGCCTCTTACCCAAACCTTAACCATCTCAAATAAGTGTCTAAGCCTAACCCTTATCCTAATCCTAGCCATAACCTAATTTTAACCTTTACCCTAAAACTGAGACTTAACCCTCTTGTACAGAAATGAGGACTGGCCGAAATAAATGTCCTCACTCTGATGGTGCTCAAACTGGTCCTCAAAAAGATAGATAGCCTAAAATGACCTGCAATGACCATTTCAGACAACCCACCTGCCGGTTAGACCTAGTATTACGGCTAATAAGTGATGACTTTTGCAAAATATACATAAGAATATTTGTATGCACTTTTAATATCCTGTGTATGAGAAATATAATGAGCTATGATGTATATAATACACAATCATCGTTTACTGTATCTATCTATGTATCTATAAGCGATGGGGCAGATGGGAATTTGACAAGGTTATCATAATCCTTTGTGAGGTATGTTCTACTACTACTACTGACTGCCTTGGTGGCACTTAGGCAGTTTATACAAATAGTAAGCTTCTTAGTGGTTCACTAATTGTAAATAAGAAGACAGACTTTTTTTTTGCTGATAGATGATTGTTAACCGAAGAGCAACAGTATGTGTTAACTAGGACTGTCCAAGGTACAACGCGCTAACACATATTCCCTTTGATGCAGTTAGCTTTTCAACACGCGATTAACGAACACATTTTCTGTGATTTGAAACTTGGCCCGACCCGCAGTTTAGCAAATCGTGAAGGATGCAGACGCAGCACCATGGATGGCAAACAGAAATAAACTTCCACGAGCAGAAATGGATAAACAAAATGGTCTTTAGCCAAGAAGGCCCCGCCAGATGGCTCTCAAGAACAAATCCTTTATTCACTGTTGATGAGAACCGAGAACTCAAATCACCGGAGTGCTCAAATCCCAAGCACCACCCACTAGCGCACAACTGATGCAGAGAGCCCTCCTCCACGTCGCCAAAGACAACACTGGCACAGCATTATTTCAAAACAGTCTACAAAATCTGCTTGACTGACATCTCCCTCAACTCACTGTTGATTTTATTGCTCCTGGCTCTGCAGTGATTTGCAATGAATATTATGTATAGCAGTCAAATATAAGTACAGTTTTCTTCTCACATTTAGAGGAAATTAACAACGAAGTTCCATTAAAAGTGAATAAAAATAAATAAATAAATTAAAGCAGCTCAAAATTGTTCTTAAGTTCAGCACATACTGTTCTGGACTAATTTCATTAACACTTGATGCAGATTTTATTAGATTTGACAGTATCTCACACTAATACTAGTCACTTGGTAAGAAGTGATTGATTGTACAGGCTTTGTTACTTCATTTGGTTGAGTGTACAGGTTCGATTTAATTTCGTAACCTTGTTCACTTGAGGGTTTTCAGAAAGAGTTCCTTATTGATGTTATTTCTCAAATAAATAGATGAGCTGATTAGCACACTTCAGTGGTCTGATGCTGCATTCCAGAAAGCTGGGATGTTGGATTTATCCCACTTGGAGTGTACTAGACGCGACCTAAAATCGTTCCAGGTAAAATGCGATAATATTTGTTTTGTTTCCGAAGTTACTGACAGTGATGAAAATTGAGGTCTCCCAAAGTTTTTCCACCATCAATAGGTAATATACTTCTCTCTGTGCTGAAAGGTAATGGTAGATGCTCAACAAACCTCCTCTTTGTTTGTCAGACTTGTTTGTTGTTGTTTTTCTTTTAACGTTACATTTTATCTAATAACTTTATGCACAGATTATAGCGTCATATCCTCACGCAAAAGTCATGCTGTGTAATATGATGCGATCTGGTAATGGGCGCCACCATTGTTTTGTGACGTCAGGCTGCTGCATCTCAGTGAAGTCAGGGTAAATCGATTTGCCCCAACTTCACTAGTAGGACCTCCGACTTCAAGTGGTATTCCAGAGCACTTTTCCTAGTAGGAGGTCCGAAGTTTCAAACCTCCCGGTCTTCTGGAACGCAGCATATGTTTTCTTAATATAGGACCTGAGACTGAAACACAACCACTGGGAGATGCCCGCTGTATGCACATTCCTCGACTGTTCGTGGCTGCTGAGCTCCACCAGAGGATTGAGGGATAAACGCATAAAGGCACTTGCTGACTCAGTGTTCCCACATATTGTTGTGAAGGGCACACGTTAGATCATAATGTGTTTTTTCAATTATTCATTGAGCATGAATGTTGTATGTTCTATGAAACCATTTCTGCTGAGTTGCTCAGTGCTGACAGGAGAAACCTGTCGTGTACAGAGCTCCCTCCAGCCTCCCTCCCTCCTGTAATAAATGATATATATAAATAAATAAATCTCTTTTCTTCACCATAGCCAAAGGTTGTCAGTGTCAGGGACAATATAGTCTTAACAAAAGTTGGTTAATGTTGTCGTGACTGCAAATGATTATTAAACTGCAAGATGAAATATTTTTAGAGGAATATATGTGGATATATGTACATAGATTAGAGAACATCAAACTTGTGTGTTCAGTATCGGTATATATTTGCAACTTGCCAAATTAACAAGAGTTCAGTAATAGATATTATCCAGAATTATAAATGGGATGTAATGAGACAGAGCTGCCTGAGCGCAGACCCTAAAGTGCCGTGCTGCACATATGTATTGAAGTACGAAACATGATGATGTTGAGTCTGGTTAAAATAAATAAATAAATAAATAAAAAATCTTTACTCAGCTTTCCCTGGATAAATAAAGCTTGAAAAGAAAATTGCTGTATGCATTTATTTGCTGCTCTCCCAGGGCTGAATGTAATGGGAGGCAATAAAGATTTCATTCATTCATTTATCACTGGTGGAAACATCGACCTCGTTCCTCTGCATGGAGGGCTCAGGGGTGTGGGTCTACTCAGATGGATGAACAAATGCAGATTTTGCTCAGTGCTTGAGGGTTTTTTGTCCTGCTTTTATTCAAAAGCACACTTGAACGTCTCCACATCTGTTCAGATTTTTGGCGAAGAAGAAACTGTGAAAGGCACAATTTCAAACATCCACCAGATCACGGTGAGGCTGGTTTTGTCGAAGGTAGTTTGGGTTTGTTTGTTCAGCCAGATGCAGCCAACACTGTTTATTGATGTCAGATGAAATCACTTTCCTTCAAACTCTCTCTAAGAGTACTTTTCTAGTACTACGTGTTGTGAAAAGTATAATAATGAAAGTATAATGGATACCTTTTTATCCACACCAGGATGCGGACAGTGGATTAAGATAATGTCACATCTATAAGACAAATCCTTTTCCCTCTCAGTGCTATAGCGTGCCAATGCAATTTGAACTTTTCATGGTGGAAGAATTGAAAGAACATTTCCTCTCCCTCCAGCACTGTTCTGGGAACACAGCAGCTGTCGATGCAGAGATGAAAGTGGAAAGTTTTCATTTTCAAAAACTTAAAAATCTATTTTTTAAAAAAACAAAAAGTGATACACCTGGTCTTTATTGCATCCTACTCTGAAAATATCACAGTTAATGTAATTTCAAATATGTAAATCTGTTTCAGAAACAACACAAATATTCGCTTGTAATAGATGATGGAATTTCCGATGACCTAAAATTAACTAACTCTGTGTCTGTGCTTATTGGTATGTATTGGTGTACTTGTGAGTGTGTTGCCATCATTGCACTGAGCAGATTTCCTTGGATCATATACACAATGGACATATTTCCACTGTTTGCAGGCAGGATATCAAAGCTTTCTGAGTCTGATGAAGAGTATTTTTTTTTTTTTTTATGCAGCCACTGTGGAATACAGAAATAACGCAAACACACATACCCATTGTCGACCGGAAAATTAAAAGACAGGAGCAGAAATTTAATTTATTTATGTGAAATGACATCTTCCTGTATGAAGGAATATTTTCTTCTCTTTCACCAGTCTCCAGTTAGGGGTTTGACTTAAGCATTGTTCATTTCCAGCGTGGACAGATAAAAATAAACTGGGTTGCACTGAATTTCCAGTGTGTCCACTGAAGATTTCATGCTGCATTTGACAACGGCACAAACAAGAAAAGAAGGACTTCCTTCATTTTGTGATTCACTCCATGATACAGGAGACCTTGGGGTCATTCCGCAAAAACAAGCGAAGAAATGAACCTGAAGGGGATTTACTAAAGTCATTGAGGTGGAACATCATTCATTGGAAAAGAAGCCTTATGGCACCCTTCATTTTTTTTTCCCCCACCATATTGGTTGTCTTTGATTTAGCCAGTGGTGTCATGCTCCTTTCATATTCCACTGTCAGGGCAGACAGAAAAATCATGGACTTCTAACATGTGCTCCATCATCTCTCCTTCAGGCTCTGTATCACTCAGTCCTTCAATTGGCCCTGTGTTCAATAAAACCAGGAAGCCGGAGCATGCGTTCGCATGACACTGTAGCATGTGTACCAGCTGGTGGCCAATCTTATTTGGCATGATGTGCAGCAGCCTAATCTCCTTCTTAACACCCTCCCGCCACTACCGCTGCCGCCACTTTAAACCTAGATAAGTGTATCAGTGCTGCCAGGAGGATGAATCCCCAGCCTGCCAAGAACACAAGCTTGCCTCTCTCATCAATCAATTTGACAAGGCCAGCCACAGAGCAGAGCTTCCGGCAACCTGCTCCTCCTTTCACCCTCCACCCCATCAGCCCCCCACTGCCCTCTTCTCCCTCCTCCAATCCATTTCTGAAAATATTGCACCACGGTGCCGTAGCTGAACAATTGCGGCGAATGAGAGGGAAAACAGGACAAAAGACATGCACGGAGGTTCATGAGTGAGAGTTTACATGGCTTTTGTGAAGCCAGTGTCACTGACTCTATGGAAAGTGGAAGGGAATAGAAGGTTAAAGACTTGAGAAGCTTTGAAAGATGGCTCGTGAACAGAACCACTGTTGACACTTACATGCTGGAGACAGATGAGGCGCTGAGCATGCCTCTCAGCTTGTGAAGCATGCTGAAGCAGGATGCTGTTTCCATGTCTGATGAAATGGGATGGGATGAAAACAGACATGCTGACTAAAATAGCACACAGGCAAACTATATCTGATCCCCTGCTTCTACCCTTTGTGGATGAGCACGGATATTTTCTGGACAGGTGCAGGGATTCTATCAGTGATCCTGTGATATTTGCTCAAGTAGAGACATCACAGGTATGTGCGCCTATGGATAGATGCAAATCCAGGATGAAACCAGCATCCGATTGTATTAGATCCAGTGTAATTATTTTGAAGGCTACAGGAGTAGAGTCGGTAAAACTCTCGGGATGTATGACATGAGAGTGCACCTCCTATAGCAGCAGAGACCGTACAAACAAAGCAGAACTGTTGGTTAGATGGTGTGCCCTGACGCCCTGCATTGCTCACGCTGAGAATTCACAGCATGTGGCTGTAGCACGAGTTATCAAACAGTCAAAGAGAATGAGCATTATTCTGAGAGACAAAGCAGAATAAACCAACAGTGGGCCATATTCTTCTTGCGCACACACAGTGTAGATGGATTACATAAACTGGAAATGTCACACACACACAGACAAGCATTAAAAGCCAAATGTAAATGTAACATATGATATGTACATGTCTGCCAAGAGCTCCATTCACTGCCTGGCAGCCCAGCTAATATCATAATCCCTACACAGGCAATATGGGCACTAAACTGCCAATCACAGTTGCAGCACTTTGACACCACAATGCCCAGCTAATAATCCTCTGCTAATGTGTTTTGTGTATTAATAATTCACATTCAAACACGATGTGTTTAGGGGCCTGCGTATCTCATCTCACTGTGATCTTAATGGGAAGCACGTGATGCTGTTGGAAAGCAGTCGCAGTTATTCTAACATTATGAACAGTGCTATGTAACAGGGTGCCAGGCCATTTACAACTGGCCTGTAAACAACACCTAAGGGTTTTCTACCATGGCAGGAGAAGTACTTTATGATCTAAATAAGCTGTGCTGCTACTGAACGAGGCTCTGGCCTGGGCAATTTGGGCTTCCATGTATAATATGATCTGGACTGTTTGACATTTGCTTAGTTGTGTTACCAGCTTTGACTACTGTCTTATAGTATATTGACCATCCTGCAAAACTGTCATGTCCTGCATTGGTTTCATTTACTCTACGAAGAAGGGATGATTACATCTCAAGTTCAGTCATAGCCCTGAATCAATCAATGTCGATTTTTCTGAAGAAGCTTTACTTAAAATAGACAAAAATATCTCACTAAACCGTAGACATAAAAGCAAGCTGAGATGTGCATAATCAAATTCAGTGAAACATATAAAAAGGATGACAAACCCAAGTTTGTTTTTTTTAGCCTTCATTCTGCACAAGGTGAAAATGTTTGATCTGTGTTTTGTAACCTCTCAGTTTTAGAATTGACTCCGTTAAAGTTTCCACCACCAGTGTGCGTCCATAAACCGAAGGTTGGGGCATTAAACAGACGAGAGTTAATGAGTGTGCATTGCTCCACTATCTGGCAATCACATCTGTTGCTGTGGGTCAGCTGGGCAGAGTTGCAGTTCTGAAGAAGAATGCAGTCTTTCTGTGCTTTGTTCTGATTATGTAGGCTGGAGGAAACCGGTCACTCCTTTGTTCTCCTCTCCAGAGTTAGCAGCTTGGCCTCATCTCAGGTCACTGCTCCCTGTGCTGCTAAAACGTCTTTGACGGTTCTCAATCATCCAGGTCATGTTGTATCTGAAGAACAAGCAGAAACAAGGGCAACGGGACTTGTAGAGTTTCTTGAAAATGGATCGCCACTCATCCAAATAGCTCCTTCAGTTCTAAAAGGCTGGTGGGGAGTGGGTGTAGATGGTGTAGACAGTGTAGATGGTGTGCCATGGCCGCAGGCTGAATAGCTTGTTTAGTCTCGTTAGCAGTGCGTTCACGGCCAAGGAGGAATCGGCAGGCTCTCACATCGCCGGCAGAAAATTCCAAAACGTCTCCAGGAGACCACTCCCGTGGTCAACAAGCAATTTTGAGTGGATGGTGAGAGGAGAAACAAAGGAAAAGAGCAGATAGACAGCAGTGGAAGAGCTGCAGCTTTGTTTCTTTGGGTCATGGGGCAGTTCAGGCGATATCATGGTACCTCTACAGGAAGTGTGACTGTCGAAGTAAAGCTTTTTAACAGTAACAGTTCACTTCCCATGGTCTCAGTAATATGTTCATAAAATGAATATACACCATTTACAAGTAAATGGATAAAAAACGGGGAAACAACCCTAAATCAAAGTTCAAACAATCTTATTTTCTGATTTATAGGTTTTATAACCGTTTTTTAGGCAGTTCCTCAGAGATCCACAGGATGACGGAATTATCTGGTGGATAGACTGAAGAGGTCTCACTCAAATTAGTTTGAATGGCAAAAACACATCCTAACTAGAGAGTATAAACTCCTTAAAACGTTGTGAATTAGATATGGTGCCTTGCTACAGTATGGATCAAGACATCATCTTAAACATTTTTCAGTCATTCTCTCAGGTTGTCTTTGCACATGATGAGTTTGGATGAGTTTAAGCTTTATACCTGCCAAAACAAGCTTTCAGCACTTTCTCTTAGAGACACCTTCTGATCCCTGCTCACCTAAATCCTTAAGCACTTAGAGTATTTACATAAATTACATTGAGAGACATGTGAATTTTGATGTTTTCCTATTGGAAAGCACTACTTTCGCAAAGCATCGACACCCACATTCCAGATACTCCCAGATTTTATTTGATGAACTGTGTAAATGTCTCTATATTAGAAGAACTTACTTTCAAAGTACAAACCACTCCCTCTTCGTAAGTGCGCATTTGTCAATGTTTGCTATTCAGCAGTGGTGCTAATGAAAGAGCAATATCACCAGGACCTCAGGATAGGTATGTCTAACCCTACAGCCCAGAGTCAAACAACTCCTTTTGATGGTATGCTGGGAAAATGCAATGATCATCCATTCTTGCCTGAGAAAGGAAATAGCCTCGCCATGTTTCGCAATGCATCAGGGATGGGGTGTTTGTGAAAAGCAGCAGGAAAATATAAAATGTGTGCGAGCGAGTCCCAGCTGGGCAAATAACAGTGTATTGTGTTAAACAAGTACTTCGGCGGTGGTTGAAACCCCTCCCCAGTGGACATGTTGACATTGATTTGGTGCGGTGCCTTCGGGGAGCACCTGCAGACGGGTATTTGTGGCCATTCAGCACACTGCGGCACGGCTCTTACCAAGGTGAGGCCAGATCACAGTTGACACTTTCGCTCTTGCATTTCAGCATTTTCATACAGAGGAGAAATGAGCAGGTGTCATGTTGACTGACTGAACATAAGAAAAGACAAAAACAAATGAAAGGTGGCAAAAAATGGTCTAAAGCAAAGTTGGTAAGCCAGTTAAGTATAATACTTAGTCGACTAGGTATTATGCTTAACTGACTGTATAATGTATAAGTACTGTAAGTATATATTTTATGACATTGTTGTGACATTGTTGTGTGTGTTGTGTTGTATTGGTTGTGTAAGTGGTTAGAATGTAGTTGGGTGTCCGTATAAGTGAAGTTTCCCATTGCCTAGTATGTGAAAATGAGTAATAGTATTTTAAATAGTGTCTTAAATTTATATTAAAAATACTGTGTATTTATTTTATATCACAAGGAAGAGGAGGGACATATGTTTGGCAACTGACGGCAGGCTCGTAAAGCTGCAACAAAATGAAACTGCTGGTAATCCTTCAACATGCTTTAGACTCGATATGCTGTTAAAACCGAAAAACCTTTGTGTTGCAAAACCACAATATTATTCCATGAAAACAGTGATAAAAGAGAGGAGAACAGCAACATATAAATGTCCATTTTATGAGTAAATGTGTAAATCCTCAGTGTCACCACCCATAAAGAAATACACTGACTTTTATGATTTAGTCCACTTGGATTTCCTGTAAATATACACTGTCCCGTGGTCGTGGAAAACATGTTAGTCTGTTTGAGAAGGGTCAAATCATTGGCATGCATCAAGCAGATAAAACATCTCAGGAGATTGAAGAAACTGCTAAAATTGGGTTAAGAACTGTCCAACGCATTATTAAAAACAGGAAGGATAATGGGGAACCATTGTCTTCGAGGAAGAAATGTGGTCGGAAAAAAATCCTAATTGATGGTGAACGGCGATCACTTAACTGTTTGGTGAAATTGAAT
>JASGAT010391887.1:3849-26111 GCA_030220025.1 Chelon auratus | reverse complement strand
GAGAATTCTGGGAACAGTAGTTTTCTTCGTGCCTCTATCACCATTACTTCCATAGTAAATGGTAGTTGACTGCCTACAGCTCCCGACATGTCGTTTTTATCTCTAACCGGTGGCGAGAGCTACCGAATGACAAGTGAATTTAACGTTACCGTGGACGCTCATATTTCTAACTTCACTTTATCGGCAGTCAGAAAAAGTAAGTAGTTGCATTTGTGACAAATGCAAACATCGTTGTCGTGGCGCAGTTAGCTTAGCAGGCTACAATCCGCGAGGTTAGACTTTGCGGCATCATGTTGCGAAGGGTTAGTTTTGAAAGAGTCAACACACCAGTGCTTGTTTTCGTAAGAGGCTTCAGGTTAGCATCTTGTATTGCCTAACTCGGGTTATCTGCAGTGTAAATAGACCAAATCTGACAATATTTAATCAGTTTAATGGCAAAAGTTTACATTGTCTATTGTGTGACTAGGAAACGTTACGCCCCCTGGAAAAGACCTCGTTGTACCGACTGATGGAGCCTCATCGGTTAGCTTTCGGTCATATGTAACTTTTTATAAGGTCAAATATCGGTACTGAAAATTTGAGCATATTCTTCTGCTCTCGTTTTTACGGTATTAAGAAGCTAACTTCACGTTTCTTTAGCTGCTATAGTTAGCTTAGCTGCTGCACCATCATCATCATCATCATCTCCTGTGTTATTGCACTTTATAGGGGCTTTAATTTGTTCAGGTTAGTATGTATTACATGTTGCACCTGAAAGGTAAGTTAACATAATTAGCTTCTCACATGCTTTATGTCATTGTAAACTGATTTTATTTATTTTTTTTATACTAATGAACAAACTAGAGCTCTGCTGTTTTATGCATTTTTTTTCCCATTTACTATAATGATTTATCTAAGAATAATTGAAATAATGAGAAGTTGCAGACTTAGCTAGATGGATCAGGTGTAGTTTTGTAGTCTTTTTATAACAATAAATTGAAACTACATTATAGTTGAAGTAAATTGAAATCAGACACTTTTTAAAAGACTAAGTGTTAATGAATCTAATCATTATTTATAGTCTACAGAGTACAGTGGGAGCTTGGGCTGCAAAAACGCTAGCGTAAGATAAGCTAAGATTTAGTTTTATTTGTCACATGCACAGTTATACATAGTACAATGCACGGTGAAATGTATTTTTGCATCTGCAGCCAGTAGTAAAAAAAGTACTACAGCAAAGCAGTAATAACTGCACATAACACACAAGGTAAACAATAGTGTTAAGTAGACCTGGGGGAATTTCCTAATGATGCCAGCAGTTGTCCCCCCCCCCCCGATTATGTTAATGTCCCTGTCATTATGATGCTGTAAAAGGATTTTATCTTCCACATAATATTAGCATGAATGCATGTGCGGTGAATCCTCTTAGTTCGTCTGTTCTGTACACAGCGCAGCCATGAGGAACCTTTGGGGTAAAGCCGGTGTGTTCGGTTCAGTGTCTGCGGCTTTTGGCTCGATGCTGTGGTCACAACAGAAGACTGAACCCGACCAGACCGCCAGCTACTTGCCTGCCGACGCAGACCCCAGTTCACCGTACAAACTGAAACTCGTCCAGGTCCTCTTCAGGCATGGAGCCCGAACGCCGCTAAAGTCAATACCTGATGTTTTGGAGGTAAAACTCTCTTTCCGCATCCCCTTAACTGATTTAGTTGCACAACATCTGTGATTAACAAATGTGCACTTCTTTGTGTGGGCACGTTCGTGTCGTTGAAGGCCCAGTGGGTGCCGACACTCTTGGAGCCTCCTGCGCATACCCATATGGACTACGTAGTGACAGATCTTCAAGGTGGGCCCAGGCCCCCAGCTCCTGTAGAAGACAACTACCGGAAAAACATACTGACCGTGAGTAGGTGTGCTTCGTGGATGCAGTCAGACAACAAATCCAGTACTTGTCCTCGTTCTATGAAACAGGCTCTGGGGGGGAGATAATAAATAAATACATGTAAAATCAAGGTAGTCTGTCTGTCTGTCTGTCTGGGAAAGACTTTGTCAACACAGTATTGTTACACCTAGATGTGTGCTGTAGTTTAAAATGAAGGCAGAGTTTAAAATGCAAGAGTTGAAATGAAACAAAGCCTCACAAATAAAGACAGAAGACATTCAGACAAACTGTTACAAAACGGTGTAATTAGTAACTTACAGACGCCAGTTCACAATGTTCAGACAGTGGGGAATCTGATATACACTACCGTTAGTTATAGTTTTAGAACACCACACTTTTTCCAGTTTTTTACTGAAAATTATTCAGTTTAGTGTCTCGTTGCATAGAAAAACAAGATTAAAACCATAAAACCAATCAAACAGTATAAACAATAAGAACCAGCATCTCATGCTGAGTTAAAAGCCAAAGAGAAAAATTGTGTTTTAAGAGAGGATTTAAAATGAGGAAGACAGTCGGCCGGTCTAATGTGCAATGGCAGATTGTTCCACAGTTTGGGGCCAGCAACTACAAAGGCACGGTCACCTCTCATCTTCCTCTTTGTCTTTGGGGCAACCAACGATGACTGATCTGCCGACCTAAGAGTAGGTAGGTTGTAGGTTGCTTGGCTTTCACTCTTCTGTCCAGTTCATCCCAAACCAGCTCCATGGGGTTTAAGTCTGGAGACTGTGCTGGCCACTCCATGTTTTTAAGCTTACCATCTTGTTCAGGGTGCCTCTCACTCTGTACAAGTCACCGACCCTGGATCCAGCAGAACAGCCCCAGAGCATCACACTTCCTCCTCCATGTTTGACACTTGATGTCACACACTGTGGAACCATCCTCTCACCTACTCGACGGCGTACAAAGATCCTGCGTGATGAACGTAAGATTTGAAATTTTGATTCATCAGTCCATAATACCTTCTTCCAGTCTTCAGTAGTCCAATGGCGGCGTTTCATGGCCCAGGCGAGCTTCTTTGTCTTATTCTGACATCTTAGCAATGGCTTTCTTGCTGCAGCTTGAAGTCTTCTCTTCACAGTTGAAACTGAGACTTGCTTACTACGACCACTATTAAGCTGAGCTTGAAGCTGTTGTCCTGTGAGCCGCCTATCACGCAAGCTGTTAACTCTCTGGAACTTGTCCTTTGATTCAGTTGTGGCTTCGGGTCTGCCAGACCTCTTCCTGTCAGAGTTTCCCCCAGTTACTGAGTGGTGAAGAAACCTGTACTCACTGACACCTTGACTTTCTTTGCAATTTCCCTGTAGGACAGACCTACATTTTTAAGTGTTATGATGGTCTGTCTCTCTTCCATTGTTAATTGCCTTTTTCTCGCCATTTTCTGTAGCAGCACACTACTTTCTGCAGTACAATACTGTTCACCTGATGCTCATGAGGGTCTGGTATCACAGTGTGTTCCAACACTGCTTTTATGCAGACAGAGGGAGTTGTAAGTAATCGAGAAAAGTTGGAACACCTGTAGGAATTAGTAGCACCAGCTTTCAAGGCTGATTCAACCTTCATTGCTGCAGAACAGCTTTAAATTGTTGCTTTAAAAAGCCTTTTTGTATAATTCTGAAATGTACCTTTCAGTTTTGGGTAATCAAACCTTTTCTTTTTTTTTAAAAAAAAAACCCTCTGGCTGTTCAGTACTTACCTTTGTACCATTTCAAGCTGTTCATTGCACTTGCGCTACTTGAATTGCAATAAATAACTGGAAAAATTTGGTTGTTCTAAAACTTTTGACCAGTAGTGTCGTTTACTTTGCCTTTTACTGAGATATTATTAGAATAGACTGATCAATAATATTGTTCTTTATGGTTAATGTTATTGATATATTCAGTTCTGTAGCTGTGAAATCAGAATCAAAAATGTACTCAACTCTCATATTGAGCCTTTAAATCTCTTGGCATTTCTCCCTCTAGTGGCTAAAGGAGTCATTACAGTCATCCTTGACGCGTGTTCTGTCATTCAGATCCTCTTTGTAATACTGCCTAACTTGTGTGCAGAGCTTCCCAGTGAGATATAGCGTCCATTTGCCAGCTGCTGCATCCGTGAAAACGTTAGTTTCCTGTGCTGAATTAGCTGCTTTGCTAAAGAGGTTTAGCTTCACTGGATTTAGCTTAGAAAACCAAATCCCCACAGCGTGGAGTGCGGCCGCGCTCGCACCACATTCAGCCTGGATTCCTGCATGTGATGTCAGGTGTGTGTCTCTGTTAGCTACATCTGTGATTATACCTTGAGCTCCTCTGATGCACACTTGGCAGGGTGGCACGTTCCCCGGTCAGCTAACCACACTGGGCATGCAGCAGCTGTATGAGCTGGGCGAGAGGCTGAGGACGAGATACATTGTGGAGAGACCCTTCCTGAGCTCCAGCTTCAGCCCAGCTGAGGTCTAGTAGGTGTCACACAAGAACACAAACACTTTTCCATACAGTACGAGAAATCGGGTTCATGAGTGCGGTACAAAGAATATCTGCCTAAATGGTTTACTGTTTAAAACCAGGCTGACATCCATGACCTATTTTAATTTTTTTTTCTTTTTCCATTTTTAGTGTGCGCTCCACTAACATTGTGAGGACCATTGAATCTGCCAAGTGCCTGCTTGCAGGGCTCTTCCAGCAAAAACAAAAAGGTAGAGCAGAGATCGGTATGCGCATGATGTTCTTTGTTCTGTTCTCTATCTCGTCTCATCTGTTTTTGCAATTTTCTGTCCTACTTGAAGAAATCGTGCCTATATTAACAACGGGGGGAGAATCGGAAATTCTGTATCCTAACTATCACGGGTGCAAGCTTCTCAAAATCGTTGGCAGGTACGTGGAGTGTATTTTCATACCAGGCTCAGGGTCCCATCAAGTCTAAGCCATGATATGCAGCCGCAACCCAAAACTGGAATCCTGAATAATGTGTTGTGCAAAATTATGGGCCGAGCTGAGATGCCTTTGACAGGCTGTCACGGCGTATACGTGTTCTGAGGCTGACACTGTGTGTGTTCTTTGCAGCCACCGCTGGGCAGAGTCGTCCAGTCTGCCAGACATTGCAGCAGACCTGCAGAGCATCCAGAGTGCACTGGGGATCGCTGCTCACCAGCACGTCGACTTCATCCTCATTAGGGATGACATGGTTGCCAGAGAGGTGACACTACCACACTGTGACTCATGTGACTTTTTTTGTACGGTCTCACCGCGAGCCATCAGAACACATACGATTTATTCTAAAGACCCGGCCTGGAGCCGCGGCCTCGCATATTGGCGGTTATTTAACGTGTTTCGTGAAAGGTTTTGGAGATTTTAACCAGTTAAAATAGGAGAGACTGAGAAAGGTTTGAGCTTAACGATTGACAGCTTTTATAAACAGTGTGCCATAATTCGATATATTATATTAACACTTCTGCTTCGCTTAGTGAAAGAAATAGAGTGGAGACAGAACCAGGTGTAATGGTACTCTCAGGCTTAAGAGGGTCTTCTTTTTTTTTTTTTGGAGATGTTCAAATAAAGTAAGAATGTGCACACAAGGGCCGCTGCAATATCTGAACAAGAAAGAAGGGGTGTTTATATTGGATTTTTCCTCACCACTCAAAGCCAAATACTAAAACCCCTCCGAACATTGTCAGTTATCATATCAAGGGGACAGAGCCAGGTCCTACAACAGGAACTAAATCCACTGGTAGATTTTAAATGGTTTAACGTTGGCACCCCGTTTACTCTAAATAGTAAATTAAAAAAAATCAAACAACGATATAAAAATCTCTCAATATATGGATGAGAGTTCTGGAAACGATTTAATTTTTTCTCGCATTAATAGACGCACGGCCTGCCCTGTCCACCAGCGCTGGACACCTGGAGGGAAACGGTGGAACGGAGAGCTGTGGACATGATGTACTATGTCTACGAACCCAGCAAGAGGTCAGATCAACAAAGCCACCAGACGAACGGCTACACTACCAGACTTTCCTCGCGCTTTTGCATTGCGTTCAACATGCCACTTGTAATTCTTTGTCTTTGGCAGGGAGAACTTGCAGCTGTGTGTGGGACCCCTCCTGCAAACACTGTTAGACAACATTGAAGAGACCCTCCAGGGCACCTCTTCACAGCCAAACAGGTTGGACACACTGGGACGAACACACCTATTTCTCACACGAGCTCGTATTCAGATTCTAAACAGTCCACTGCTCTTTCATACAGGAAGTTGTTTTTGTACTCGGCGCACGACACCACTCTGATTCCCTGCCTCATGGCCCTTGGGATCTTCGACATGAGATGGCCGCCATATGCCGCCGATATCACTCTGGAGCTGCACCAAAAGCGGCGGACCAATGAGGCCTTTGTTAAAGTGTCATACGTTGGCCAGGTATGGGGTGAGAATGTGTTTAGAAGTTTATCTGGGTGTTTTTTTTTTAGTGTTCAAGTCTAATTTGCTTTTCCTTCTGTAGGATCAACTGATACCAGGTTGCAGTGGAGTCTACTGCCCCCTGCAGGAGTTCAAACAGGTCGTCTCGGCATACTCACTGAGCCTCGAACACTACCAGTCACTTTGTGACAGCAGAGATGACTCGACGAAACCCTGAACCCTCAACAAGCCGTTACGTGAACACAGCACCACCCATGACATTACACTCTGACACTAAGCGCACACATCATGGTTGTTTTTTGTTTTGTTTTTTTTACATCCTCACTAATCAATCCATCCAGGCAGCCACCTGTGGAGAACGTCAAACTTTTAATTTCATGCTTCCTCATCTTCCTGTAATCATGGCAACCACATTTTTAAGTTTAGGTAAGTTAATAAAGTTATAGTGACAAGTGTACATGAGGAGTGGTTTTGCTGTGAAGCGGTGCATATGTGTATATCTGAATGCACCCCTCTAGTCTGTTTGGCTTTGATTGATGGTTGCACAATTAAGTTATTTTGTCTTTCTCATCGTCTCTGAAAACAGATCCCCAATACCCAGTGTCATTCTTATATAGAACATATTTAGCAAAGTTCTCAAAGGGGACTAAATTATACATTTATTGGGGGCCAATCTCTGTGGTCGCTTACACACTAATACATGAACAATGAATGGTATGTGCAACTGCTTTAAAATAAACTTGTGCTCTTTGTAAGGAAGGGACACGTCCCTCACCGAAATCTTGGGGCGTTTTTAATAATATTAGAGAAAGGTATGCGGCGCAGGTGAACTATATCGTATCAGGCTTTGTCTACAGATATTCTTGTTAACACGAGGTCTGTGTTGGTTTTGTTCTTTTTAGATTTAACAGACGAACGCACACCATTATCAACCGTTACCTCATTTCACTGTTTCGACTCTTTCACTGAAATGTGGACATCTTAAAAGGTCGTGGTCTCAATAGTTGTATCTGATCACTAATGCAATTATTCTGCCCAACTGGTCGATTCCACAGCTGCATCATCGATCATATTCTTCCTCAGGGGAATACTAAGAATGTCACGTACTGTATGTAATATTCAGAAATAATGCTGAGTGGAGAGTAGATTGTGTGTTACTACATGAATGTCTTCATCGAGTGTATTTCACGTAAGAGCATTAGGTTGCCTTCTTGTGGGGATTTGCTGGTACAGTCACACCACACTGTGTTATTATATGAATATATGACCTTGACATAGATCTGAGTGTCACAATAACACCTGGTAGCAAATAAGTTTCCTTCAGGCTGCTGTGTAAAATGTTAAGATGTTTGGTTTGGACTGATAAGACATAAAAACACATTTAAATCAATGTTAAGTCTGTCATTTCTTTTGGTTCACTTCATATAAGGGGCTCTGTTCTATTCCGTCCAGTCAGGCAAAACTTTAAAACCCGGGTTAAAAAAAGCACAGCTAGTTAAAAAAAACCTGCAAATGCATCCATTTGGGAAGTGTGGTGTCCTCTGAAAATTGTTCTCAGCACCTCATGATAAAAATGTAAACTCCATCAATGCATCTTAGTATGACTCAGTCTCCTTGTTCTAGCTGGTTGGACATGTAGATTGACAAAGACCTGGTCCACAGAACTGACTAGATGTGAATAGTCAAGACCCATGTGGACGCACGCACGCACGCACACCCACACACACTCCATAGACAACATGTATATACCAAAACAATATCTTTTATTTGTAGTCCATCACCACAGCCCTGGTAGGCTATTCTGCACCAAAGCCAATGGAGAAACACATGACAAGCTTATACAATAGAGAAAAGAGAGGAAGTCAACTGGATGGTAAGCAGTACGTGTTTACAATTCCGCGTGTCTCACTCCGGACACCACACCTGCCTGACTAAATTTAACCAGATCTACCTAGCACTATTTCTATAATACCTGGCATACCTGCTGTGGATTTCAGCCAATCCTGTCCCATTCTGCTGACCATCGGGGGATTATTGCTGTGGGAATGATTATTACCCAGAGTCAACAAGAGTCAAAACAAAAGAGGAACACAACAGGAACAAGAAGAACACACATAGCACATCTGGGTATTAGCAATATTATTCACGCTGGCGGAAGTTGAGTCCTGAAAGTTTTGGAGCACAAAGTCAAATGTCATCCACAACTTGAAATGGACTGGAGATTATCATGGTGCTGCAAAGCTGCCAGGATCCTCACACTTAATGTGGTGTTCTCAATGGTAAAAATAGAGAAAGAAGACGCTTTCTGCAGATGGTCCATGTTTGTGCTTTTTTAATAATACTATTATCTTAATGAGGTCATTGTTTGGTTTGTTATACACTGGAGTTACAAAGGAAATTAAAATAGACTAAAATTTGAATAGCCCACCAATGGTAAACAGTACAGTATTTTTAGGGGGCGTTCCTCCCCCAATGAAAGTTGGGTAAGAGGAGTTGAGAGGTCACTGATAGAATGCCTATACATACAGACACATACATACATACCACACAAACATACAATCTGTCAAGCACGCAGACGCACTCTCACGTATATACTGTACAGAAACAGTCAAAACAATGGAGCGAGAGACAAGATGGATTTCCACTAAAGTCTTCACAAAGCACAAATTCTTCTTCCTTTCTCTTGTTCCACACCACTTTCGTGACAAATTTGTTTGTTTTTTTTTAAGTTTGAAAAAAGTAGACATATACTGTAGCATCTCCACGCTGACTTTTAGTTTTAGTTGATTCCTCTTTGATGTTGAAGTCATCTTTATAGTCAGATAATCAAAAAACACATGAACAGTTTTTGCGAAATTGATGCACAACAATCCCATACATTCTGAAGTTCATGAGTCAAAATTAAATGTTCTTGTGGCAAAGATACTCCAATCTGGGCCTGTCCAAGTCTCCACTGGAATAGTTCCCACAGGACATTACTAGGTGACTGGTTAGCTCCATTCTGTTCATTTTCTGGGTAAATCCTCTCTCTCACACATTATACTTCCTGTACTTGAGTCCATCAGTTTTCTGAATACTCTCCACACTTCCATGATCTTTACTCCACGCTTGTGTATTGTTCAAGAACATTCTAGATACAAGGTTTCTGTTGGATTAGAACATTCCAGGGCCCGGACTGAACCCCATGTCCATGTCACGTGGCCTCATCTGACCCCCCATCATCATTGTCTGCTGTGGGGGGCCGCCCATGCCCTGCAGTGACATCATCATGTTAGGTGACCCGCCAGGACCTGGGTGGGCCATTTGTCTCCCCTGCATCATCCCTCCTGGAACCCCAGGGGACATCATCCTGTGCTGGGGGCCCATCATGCCTTGGCCCATGAATCCTGGTGGCCGCATTGAATTGTGGCCAGGGTTGCCCATCGGCATGTCTTGAGGGCCCATTCCACCACCAGGTCCCCCTGACATCCCCCCCATTCCCTGCATTGGCATCCCCATCCTCGGTGGACCATCGCCCATCATGCCCTGCATGGGAAAACCAGACGGGTGTGGTGGTTTCCCCCCAGGGTTGTCTCCTCCACCTCGAGGGAAATATGACAGAGTCTGGCTGGGCTTCTCTGACGGGATTATCCTGGACAGGTCAAACTCAGGAATGCCAGAAGCTCCCGGCCGCATTACCTCATGAAGATCTGCTTCACTGAATCCACCTTGCATGTTGTTGAATTCTGGCCCACCGGGGGTATTGGGCTTGCACATACCCCCATCACCCCCTCCCCCATGAGGCATGTTCCCCATCCGTCCTCCCATAGGTCCTCCCTCTCCCTGGAAGCCCATGGGGTGGCCAGGAAAACCTTGGGGACCAGGGCCGTTGTGCGGGGAAAAGGGGCCTTGCTGGGAAGGGGACTGTGTGAGGGGATATCCCTGGCTGCGGTGAGGGTAACCCATGCGTCCCTGGGGCATCATTTGAGGGTTTGCCATGCCAGGATCTTGGGGATTTGGTGGTATCATCATACCATGAGGCATCATGCCTGGGCCCATGTTAGGGGCATTGGGAGAGGGCATCTGTGGTGGCATGCCATGGGAGAGAGGCTGTGATCCCATTGGATTCATACCAAGGGGGCTGAGGGCAGGCATGGGTCCAGCGTTTCCAGGTCCCATCATACGTGGATTGCCTTGGTGATTCATTGCCATACCTGTAAGCCGAAAAGCAGTACATTTATACCGAGTGAATCAGTTAAAAGGGAAGACAAGTGTAAATCCGCAATTAAAACTACAAATAAAACAAACTAGAAGACGTATAAGATGTCTTACCATTATTGTTCACAGAAGGCAGGTTAGGGGAGCGAGCTGGAGGCGAGTCATCATCAGAGCTGGCAACAGTCTTTATGGCATCGTGGTAGAGTGGGGTAGAACTGGGCATTGCAAACTTGGACATGCGTGACATCATGATGGAGAGAGGGTTCTGGGATAGTGTTGGTTCAGGGGGTATGGTGTATGGACTGCCAGACGGGACGTTGCCTGGGAGGGACATGGGACCAGATGGAGCCCCTGATGAGGGAGGGGCTGAGGGAGGGCCATTACCACCTAGGGATGACATGACAAAGGAACAATAGAAGGCAGAAATTGAAAGTTTTAATTCTTTGGCATATTTATTTTTTATTTTTGATGATAATAGCAATGGCGATGAAGTGCAATATGTGGGGAACAGTAAAATTACATGGCCCTTAAATCGTGTGGCCACAAGAGGGAGCCACTGGACCATCACCCACCCAACCCCACCCCTCATACAGCTGTTAACTTGAATGAGTAATACACCTGATAGAAAGCCATCATATCTCCTCTATTTTATTTTCAGTTATATAATCAATTATAGGATTCAAGGACAGATAAGTCAACTATTTTACATACTATTTTACATACTCAACTATTTTAGATACTATAGCCGAGACCGTAGATTAATAATTAAATAAAAGTAAATGCCTTATATACATGAATTTAAAAAGGCAAGGAATCAAATATTGAAAGAAGAAGCAGAGGTTTGATGAGCACAAACAAGCGTAGAAATGCATACCTTGCTCCATGCCCCCCATCATGTTTGGTGAAGTGATACTTAGAGGAGGCTTGCCACCCTGAGGGGGTACTCCGGGACTCTGCATGGGTGGTTTTGGTGACGAGGCCCATCCTGGAGAGGGGTTAGGAAGAGAAGGAGACCTCATATGAACAGGAGAGGCACCTGCTGAACCCATCATGGAGTGGGGAGACTTCATTGGTGCAGAAGCTTGAGGAGCTGGAGGAGCACTGGGGCCTGTGGGACCAGTGAGCATGCCAGCAAGTTGGGACGGTGTTTGGGGGGATTTAAGGTTTCCCGAGGGAGAGCCCATCATGGGGGACTGCACTTGCCTCAGAGGAGGGGACTTAAGGGGGTTAACACTGGGGGAGTTTCCCCCTCCTTGGACATTCAGATCTGCAGGCTTGCGGCCTCTCTGACCTTGTGTAGGCCCACCCGCAGAAGGGAGATGGTTAATGCGACCATTACCTCCTGTTGGTGTAGATCTGTGCTCAGGACCAAAGGCTTGGTCAGCATGTGGACCCCTCATTCCTCCAGGACCCCCAGGGAAAGGCCGTCCAGGCCCCATAGGAAAGTCTCCTGACTGTGCCTGCTCAGGAAAGGGAGGACCCTGCATGGGCCTGCCTTGTGGACCCATATTCTCCATTGGAGGTCCTCCACCTCCTCTCATTCTCAACATTTCATCAGGACTCATATTCATAGGGGGATCTCGTAGTTTTGATGGGTGCATATGAGGTCCTGGCCCAGGGCCAGGCCCCATGCCAAACTCAGGGCCCATTTCCCTGCCGCCCATTCCCTGGAGCCTTGAAGATGGGCTCATCGGGCCATCTACAGGCATTCTGGGAAACATACCCATGCTATTACCAGGTTCCATTCCACCTCTTTGGTGCCCTATCATCCTTTGCATGTCCATCATCATCCCAGGAGGGAGGCCCTTCTCACCACCCATTCCTTGGTGAAACATTGCTTCTTGGACTGACTGAGGGTTTGGGAAACGCTCACCACGAGCCCCTGGACCAGGAAACATTCCCCCAGGTCCTCCAGGGAAGCCTCTTGCTTCTCCCATCCGTGGAGGCATATCATCAGGCCAGCCCATTCCAGGCCTTGGGGGTCCCTCCATCTCAGGATTCATCATACCAGAGAATCCAGGCATCCTCTGCATATGTGGGGGCATGCCCCTTGGGCCCGGGCCCATGCCCATGCGCTCCTGATAGTGCTCTGGTGGACCACCTGGTCCTCCCCACATCTCTCCTGGGCCCATCTGGTATGGAGGCGGCGGTCCTCGCATCATACCACGTGGACCATGGTGCATTATCATGTCTGGAGGAAGAGGCCGGTGCTGCATTTCTTGTTTCTTCCTCTTCTCTTCATAAAACTCTTGCTGTAGCTTCAACCAAGCCACCTGTTCTGGGGTCATCTGATCACCATCTCCACAACCACCTGGACCTCCCATATGTGGACCCATTTCGTC
Organism: Chelon auratus; assembly: GCA_030220025.1. Lineage (NCBI taxonomy): Eukaryota > Metazoa > Chordata > Actinopteri > Mugiliformes > Mugilidae > Chelon > Chelon auratus. The sequence goes on along the minus strand of JASGAT010391887.1, from coordinate 13,265 downwards.
TTGCGGAAATGGGGGCATGTCCCTGGGACCATGTGGTGGGCCAAAGGGTGGACCTTGTGGACGAGGTCCTCCTGGTCCACCTGGTGGTCCGAGGCTCTGAGATTGTGCCATCATAGCCTGTAGGGGGCCCTGCTCAGACCTCCGTGGTGGACCATCAGGGCCTCCATCATGGGGTCCACCATGAGACTGTGGGGGCCCAGGTTGTGGGGCATCACGGTCATCGGGGAACAGCATGCGCTGAATATCTCGCAAGGTCTGCAGGGAGCGCTGCCGATGTTCCAGCTGTTCTTGAGACAGTCCCTCTGTGTTGGCCTCCATGTTCAGAAGCTCCTGGGCTATCTGTTGTTGCTGCTGCTGTTGGGGTGTCAGGCCTGCTCCACCAGAGCCGCCACCCTGCCCTCCTTCAACTGATGTTGGAGGGTTGAGGCCTGCCTCGGGTTGGGTGACAGGGGTCTGGTCAACTGGGGCTGTAGTGTTACTGGGGCTACTGCCAGGAATATTTTTGGATTCCATGCCAGCAGAGGATGGCCCTTCCTGTGGAAGAACACCAGATTGGCTTCCTTGATTTGAAGGCTGGGGTGGGGCTGGCTCTGCCATGCCAGGTAAGGACGGCTTGGATCCAGGCTGGTGGCTCTGATCTTGGGCATGGGACAGGGACTGCTGGGGAGGCTTGGAGTCATTTCGCAGGACGTTCGCTGCATTGTTCTTTAAGAGAGAAGGGCAAAATTGGTTTAAGTTACAACACTGTCAAGATAGTGTTGTTGATGTTCTCTGTATGTATGCATTTATGTGCCATCAAACGAGCTTGTGTGTGTCTTTACCAAGAGGAGGTGAGCTTTGTCCTTGCTGTTGGAGATGTTTTTCATGTGGAAGGCAATGATGTTTTCTGTATGGCCAGTTAGAACCGCATCAGCTGCCCTGAGGACAAGTAGGCAGACAGTCAGATATCAGTCATCAGACACAATAGTATATGTGTGTGTATATGTGTATTTGAGAGATGGTAAGCCGGATGAATGAGTACTAGATGGGACCATGAAGGTAGTGCCAAGGTCAACAGACTAAGCAAACTTTCGCACACACACAACTTCCACTGAGCATCCACATCTTTGATCCCTAATTCCCAACCGAGAGTGCTAATCTAAGCCAAGCGTATACTCCCACTGAGAAACACACATGCTTGTACAGACACACACACACACACACACACACACACACACACACACACACACAACAGATTTAGGCAATAACTGAGAAAGTTGGGGGGGTGGAAGCATCTCAGTGCCACAAACACAAACAGCTGCAACAAACATCAAAGACATCAACAACAGGGGCACAAAAATATACTTAAGGCAATTGACATTGTTAGTAATTCCATTTAATTTTGAACTGCAATCTAACAAAGGATTTTGCTCTGGGTGTATATTTTTCTTGTGTAAAAAAAAAAAAGGTGCAAGTGTTGAGTAGATGATTTAATTAGCCTGCCAGAACACATTAATATTTAAAACAAGTAGAGATAAACTTTAACTGTAAATACTTTAAAGTGTAACTTAGCGCCAAGAGGCTGATTTCTTAATTTGGAAGATACTAGCAGTAAAAGATAGTAATGTTAAGCTTCCTTACTTGTTTGCCATCTCTGTGGTGAAGACATAAACAAGTTTCGGGACTGGTTTCTGGCCACTAGCGGGTTCTGTTGTGGAGCCTTGCCCTCCCAGCGTATTGTGGGAGGGTGTGGAGGAGCGACTGAGTCCGGCATTGGAGGTAGAATGTGTGACGGAGTCCTGGGGCTTCACATCACTGGAGTTACAGTCTACGGAGAGACAACCGGGAACACCATGGTGTTAGGAGCAGCACAGGCTTATGGGAAATGTAGTGGGACTGAGGACTTGTCATAAATTCAAGTTGATCAGAAGAGTGACTACTACACATGCTTGGATGCACACGTTAACACACTTACTGAAGAATCCTTTATCATCTTCGTCACTTTCTCCCCCAGAGCACCAGTCAGCTCCACTGTACGGCTGCCTCCTCTCTGCCACACACATCCTCTTCACCCTGCTACTATCTGCACAGACACAGATGAGCCGTCAGTGAGCTTGGGTTTGTTCTAGTGTCAGTAAAGCACTGCAAAGTATATTTTTTCCAAGGTGCACAACTCTTGTTTTCTCCGACCACGATTGTGTTATTTACTCAAGAGAAAATAAAAATGTACAGAACAAGATAGGTATATGGTCTGATAACACTGTGCTGCCTACAGCAGGTCTTACCTTTCTCCTCACTGGTAGGTGTACCACTCTCTGGCTGCTCAAACGACTCCACCGAGGTGCTTCTCTCCCTTTTGACTTTCACCTTGGAACTTGCCCCAGAGTTCAAGCCCTGGCCGTTCTTCAGCCCCATTCCCCCTGCGACATTTTGAGCCCCTTTAGAACCCAGGGTCTTGGGGTCACAGGGCGAGGGCTGTGATTGGTTGCCCGTGCTCCCTGGTTTACCCTGATTAGGCATTTTAGAGTCCATCTGGGCGGCAGTGGAGGGGGACATGACAGGAGGTGATCGTACCATGGCCTCCGTCTTAGGTTTAGGGCTGATAGGAAAAGAACAGATAAAAGGAGATCACAGTCAAACTTCCACCATGATTAAAATATTTTCTTTTTCACAAAAAAATAAATAAATATGCATGTAAAACTATGCATTTTAAAATAAACTTTAATAAAGCTGTTCACTTGGGACCTAAGAATGTTATTTTTTGTCTTCCTTCATTAATTTGTGACATGTTTCCACTTATAAAACACATACAACAAGAAAAAAGAGACTCTGTGTTAGCTCATCCAATAAACATGCATTGGAATTGGGCATAAACCAGGCGAGAGGAGGGGTGCGTACTGAGACAGCTGGCTATCCATGAGGTCTGATATTCCCCAGCACCCAATTATAATATCTGCCCTTGTTCCTCAGTGTGGTACCAAGGAGAGGTGGTAGCGAGAACACTAAAAAGGGAATGTGATTGTTCTTTTTTGCCCTCATTTTTCCATTTGCAACCACTAACACAGTGTCATTAACAGCCACTGGGATATATGTCTGCAAGGATATATGTGCGCGAGGTTAGGTTACTGGTATTGGGAATTCACAGAAGACTTGAACACAGACAGACCTGGAACAGACTGCAGAAACAAGCGCCATCGACTAATGACGGCTGCTTACTAGTTATGAGACTATTCATTTCAGGGAAGGAGGATACGCTCAACTGGCAGAATACACCCTTACCACACCCTAATATATTTCTCTGCCATTCTTCCTCACACACACACACACACAGTTGTACATGTAGCACAAAACATATGCCCACATGTCCAAAAAGTACAGCCACAGAACTAGCACACTGTATGTACGCATGCAGACACACAGCTAGAAGAAAGAGGACGCAAAGCCAGAGTTTTGGCAGTCCAGACAGCTGTTTCCAGAGGATCCAGAACCATGAGTCAGCAGGGAAAACCTCCAAGTACAATGTACTCCCTGACCCTAGAACAACTCTGGATCACACATCAAGACTTTTCAGGTAAATTAATAATAATAATATATATATAATATAATAACGGAATAAGCTGATTTTACATCTGCATCACACCTGGCCTAGATTTCAGCTTTATACGGCATGGGTGAGGCAAAGTTTTGTGTCAACGTAATCACATTGCCAAGGCTTGATTTCACTACTGATCACATTCCATGTAGGCTCACAACTAGCTACAGCTGCTCAATTGCTTCATAGTTAACACTGGTAAGTTCTCAGCCTTGGCTCCTGGCACATTGTCCTCAAATCCGCATGGGTTTCATCTAGATTGTTGGATTTTTATGATCATGTAGGAGAGAATGCTGTACTTTAATAGTTTAGATGGATCAAATCTCACAATGTGATTAATAAAGTATAAGAAAAAAAAAATGCTGCATAAGAACCACAGCTGGCATTTTCTGTAGATTTACTCCAGAAATGCAAACAACTCACAACACTGTGCACCTTGCAACCGATAAGATATGAGTATTTCATAGCATACCAAACACTTAGATGAGCAATGCAGCTCTAATCATTCTGCAAACAATCCTACGAGCCAAAGGACTGCTATAACTGGCATCTGCACTTGGCTTCACGTTGCCTCTTTGTTTCAGATTTTAGTGTAAGAATTGGTTATTTCACTTCATTGGGCTCTGAACAGAGCATCGTGTTTGGATATGTCATCTGCTTCCAACTGTCAACAGCTTGCACTTCCCCCACTAAAGGCTGTTTAATTATTTAAGTTTAATAACACAATTTTAGGGTTCAGTCAATATTAGTAATAAACAGCAACGTCGCCTTGGATAAATGAGTCGATTGTCACGAACATCTACATTAGCTACTAAGCCAATCAGCTAAACGTGGTGCAGCTGAAAATGACCGCCTGTGCATTTAAAATGCCGTGCAGTTGTTCATAAGCAGCCTGGATTAAATGCACCACCATAATCAATATTTAGATCAGCGTTTGGCTGAGTGGGCCGTTAAAACAATCTGGATCTCAGTCACACGTTTGCACACAGACCCGCGCTTGATAATCATTACCGTGACAACGCTAGACCCACAAGCTGTCGGCGTGTGAGTCCACTCACCTTTGTGTGTTGGTGGACGGGGAGTTCTTTAACCTATTGGAGTGCATTGATGGGGCTCCCAGGACTACAGAACAAGGTGGAGTGATGAGCTGGTGAGGGCTGCCTGTGTGCGCGAGCGGCGCTTTTGGACGCACGTTCCTGGAGCCAGGAACAGGATTCCCAATGTTGGACAGGTTTCCCCGACCGTCCTTGGCCTCCTCTCTCTCTTTCTTCCCTCGCTCCTTCTTGCTGAAATGTGTCGCTGCTGTACCTGCCGCCGCTGGCCTCTCCTCTTGGACCTCCAACATTCTCTCTATGTCCTTGTCTGTGGGAGTGTGTGTGCGCACGTGTGTGTGTGTAAGTGGGTGTGTGGGTGTGTGTGTGGGTGTGTGTGTGTGTGTGTGTGTGTGAGAGTGAAAAAGCGTGTAAAAACAATAACAATAGTCCAGGAGGCTTTTCTTGTTCAGAGTGTATTTATGAAATTCCCCCAAGGGGGCTTTCAACGGCCCTTGGGCACACTGTTGAGAAAAAAAAAAGAGAGAGAAATAGGAAAGTTAACAAAAGTGAAAACGGTGGCAGCAGTTTTAACAAACTTAAATTGACAATCCTCCACAATGACTCCAAATCAGTACGTGCGACCTAAAATAATAACAGCAAGACATTTTAACATGAATCATAAACAGGAAAACCACACCAGCGCCTGGGTTTTTCCATCCAACAGGCAGTTCAGGCTTCTGCGTCATTTTGACGTCACAGCCACGGTGACAGCCCAGACCCTACGCAGACCCTCACACCGTAGCCTGACGTGCACCCCCGCAGAAATGTAACTACACACCGCTGCAACACAGACTGCAAGAGCTGCGATTCATCCGCTTGGTAGTAAGAGTGTTCCCGCTTTAGTATTTCCGGCTCCTTCTCCATCTCCGCAATTTTCAAATTGATTAACATCGGATCAATAAAGATGGAACACATCGAGGAAAGGTTAACTGAGGAGGTTCGGAGATACAAACGTTTGTATGACTCGTCTTTGGTGAGTACGTTTCAGAGCAGGAGGTAGAAACAACAATTAACTTGACTGGCAAAGCGCAGCCAGACTTACAAGCGCACAAGTAAAAATGTCTCGCACCCAGTACTTTAAATGAGCCTTAAGACGTGTCAGATGTGTGCTGTGAAGATCAACTCTAGCGGAACAGTTTTCGCAGTTATTCTCAAAAGTCTCCTGCAGCATTATCTCCATCTGCCCTGTCCATGTGGATCTAAATATGAACAGTGATCAACGTCAAAAGCTAAAAGCAGTAGAGAGCTACATTAAAACTGCCTATCAGAGCCAGAGTTTAACCCTGCACCGATCTTCACAGGAGATAATAAATTGGTCAGCATTAGCTCTTTATAGCCATGTTGCATTAATGTGTACGCTGGCCACCAAGTAACCAATATCGTTGTCGTTCTTAAATATTAACACCACTATTGGGATGAAATAATCCAACTTCAGATAAATAAGTCATTGACGCAACAAACACTTGGTGGCACAATGCGTAAAGTGTGGCAGTGGCGTATAGGAGAGTTATCATCGTGATCCGAATCGCTGTATGTTTCTGAGTTGGTGAATCAGCACAAGAATTGCATGAGAATGCTGTTCAAGAGAGCAACCCAGCCAGTCAGATTACATTGTCATCCTGAAAATATTTAGGAGCTCTTCCAAAAAACTCAACATTGTAACTGGCTCCAGAGATCCCCTTGGGAGAGGGAGGTGGAGAGTATGAGGGGTTTCGGGGAGGGAGGGGGGGCGTCACTGGGAACCAGGAAAATACACAGACTCCTGCTACAGCAGCAGCAGCAGCAACACTCGTCTCTCAGTGGCCTACAGGAGATGTGATTTACAACTGTCAGGGTCACTACTGCACACGAGCCGAGGCTGGCTTCTCCACAGGAACAGAGGAGGCTTGTGTGTCCAAATTAAACTGATTAGACTAACCTTCGAACATAAAAAACACACTGTGTGACATAGTAGTGCAGGCTCTTCAAGGAAGTGGGGGGCTCATTACTGCGTATTTATTTACAACAGAAGTGCTTGAAAGAACTCCTTTCTAAGTCAAACAACATGTTATTTCGCGATACAACGTGCTTGTCGTGCTTTCGCATTAACGACACTATGAACGTCGAGTTATGTCGAGTTTTTTTTTTGTCAAAATAACTGTACACCATCAAGAGAGCGGGCATTCAGAGAGCAGGATGTCCTACGTTTGACACCTCTTACGTTGTTTCTGGAGTTATGGTTTTGTTCCTGCAGAGTTTGGACTAAGGGAAGGACAACAGTGTGCGAGAGGTGACGAAACGAAAAGAAGCAAAAAGAGAGAGAACTACAGTTTAGTTTTTCGCCGTTGTGCGTTATTAGGTGATCAAACTGTAGCAATGGCCGGTGCAAGTCTGAAAAGAAATGCCAGACGGCCAGTCTGAACCAAATCACTGCCAATAACAGCATGCAAAACTGTATGCAGACGACAGGGAAGCAAACTTGAACAGTGTGGAGAAAACTCCACCTCCTTACAACTCACATCTGAAATGTGAAGAGAAATATATTCACAATCACATTTACAACACATTCATCTGAGGACAAACAAAAAAATATAGTCAATACAAGGAGCTACAGTACAGATCTTTACACTGCTGTTAAATATTGTTTGTGCTTCAAGTGAAGCAGCTATGGTTTGTCGTCTGCTCCAGCCGAAACTCAAAGGTGGGACAAAAAGACAGGTGAAACGGAAATGTGTGAGACACCATTAACGGTTGAAATAACACCAAGAAAAATCAAACCCTGTTCAGCCATGCAACAAACACTTTACTTGGAGCACAGCGAACCTTTTAGCACGAGGCGTCGCAAGTTAAAAAGGTGGGTTTGGATTGACAACAAAGAGGAGAGCCTTGACTGAAATGAGAAGATTCCCTCGAACCGTTTGTTTAGTTTAGCCTCAGATATGAAAGCTCAAGCTAGTGTGAGAGAACAGCCCCGAACTGTGTGAATGCGCTCAAGGGAGCTTCATCTAAACCAAAAATCCAATCACACACAAATGCGGGCAATGCGAGTACGTGCACGCACACATACACAAACAGCAGGGACTGTCAATCACATGTTGCCTCCAATCGCATGCTAACGAGACACTAATTGGAGAGCTTGCTGACATGACTGTCATAAGGAGCGGACACGCACACACATCAGGTGTGCGTGTCGCAGCCGGCCACGCGCACAACAAAGCATCATGAACACAACCAGATTTCTCCTCTTCCAACTCCAGTAAAGATGCTGAGCTGTCTATGACGGCAGAGCCGCAGCGCACACGAGCTAATGGGAAAACAGCATAATGAGGCTACGATATAAATATGAGGTTCCACATAAAAAGGGAGGGCTGAAAATTGTTCAATTCAATTAGACTTGGGGTTTCCAATGCGGGTGGCACTTAAAGGGAGCGTTTTATTTCATGCTTATGTAACAGTCATCGTAGCCTGCCTGCCTGCTCAGAGAGTAGACCCGTCCCAGCTACGTCACCCAAATTCCTCTGAGGGAGTGGGAGGATTTATACCAATATAGTATCCGCTGGTGTACTCCACCAGTAAGGTTTGGGAACAACAGCAAGAAAGGACCTTGACCTTACTGCCAACCTAGTCAAGCGGCTTAAAATTTTGAAGCAACAATACTACAAATACAATTTTTATTTTATTTATTTATTATTTTTTTCCCCCCCCAAAAAAGAGAAGCACACACAAACACGCGCCATCTCTCCTCCCTCATCTCAGCCCTGCTGCTGGCTGTAAAAAGGCCTGCTGATGTTTCAGCCTTATTTATGCAAATCCCATTTTGCAGTTCAGTCACAATGGAGTATTGCTCTCTCTTTCTCGCTCTCTAGCTCCCCTACCCGCTCTCCGTCTGCTCGGCCTCCATCTCAAGAATTGCTTTAGCCCATTATTTGTTCAGGGCAATATCAGAAGCATTATTTCCACCTCTCTTCACAGTTTCCTGCAAGAATATACAAAACTGTCAGCAGTGAAATGTGATACTGCCAACGCAGGACCACGTCATTTAATTCAAACAAAACAACAAAACCCAATACGATATGGAACCACTGTCCTATATTCATCTTGTCACAAGATTTGCATCAAATGCTGTTCTGACACTGCGTCAATCTTAAAAGACCGCTTTCAAAACTATGAAATGAAGGTAAATCTTAAGGATGAACCGAACACAGGTGGAAATTACACAAATTACAATTAAACTTTGCAGTAATTCCAGGAACTGAATTTGAGACCTTTTCTAGAGAGCATGCTCACAGCGTCTGTTTACAGACACAGTAAAGCATCAGTTACACAGCACTATTGAGCTGATGTTAGTCAACATCAGTGACTGGCTGCACCCAGATTTTTTTATTTATTTATTTTTTTAAATTAGGGTGGGGAGTTTTCATTGTTTAGCAATAAAACGAGCCATTTATTCTACTTTTTCATTCTGAAGAGATGGCTTCAAATCAATTACCATTAAACCTAAATTATTACGGCAGCCTTTCTCTGAACATAATTTAATGCTAGGCTAATACGATGACGGAGAGGATATCAAACTAGTAGTTCGTCTGCAGTCTGAACTCAAATAAAAAGCTGAAAGCGATATCCTTGTGCATAGCCAGTTTCATTACCACAACTACTCCCTCAATCATACACGTCATGCTTCTACATAAGCAGCGACTTCCTGATGAACAAACAGTCGAAATTAATTATACTTTAGGAAAATAAAAAAGTTTTTTTTTTTTTTTTTTTTTTTA
>JASGAT010391886.1:33855-64658 GCA_030220025.1 Chelon auratus | reverse complement strand
AAAACGGAATTCCCAAAAATTAAAATGGAAAAAAACGGAATTTGGGAAAAAATAAAACGGAATTTGGGAAAAAATAAAATGGATTTTATAGGGCCCTACTTATGCTATTTACAGGCGGTAACATCTAGCAAGTTTGGCACCAGAGTCTACGCAGTATGGTCCGAGAGTGAAGCAACATGGAACCATGTTATCATTGACCTGCCCACAGTTCTGCCAGACTGGTTCGCGTTTTCGTTTAATTAATACTGCGCTCTGCTACCTCTACCAGTTACAAAGAAATGTTAGATTATTTGTTTATTTATTTTTATTCACATCTTGTTTCTAGAGGGTCAGACAGAAACTGTCCCTGTTTTCAGTCCCTTCCACTAACATGGAGGGGGTGGAGCTTATGACCTCTAATACAGCCAGCCACCAGGGGGAGCTCTACTTGCTTTGGCTTCACTTTTGAGGAGCTGCTCCACTGCCCTATAGCATTCATATCACTATAATGAGCAAAATGGGCTCAAAAATACAGGAGTCTGAACATTTTTTTCCCAGAGGTAGCTCATAATTATGCTGGCTCTGTCCATTCTGTTCATTCATTCATCTTCTGTTACCGATTGTCCTGTGAAGGGTCACGGAGGGGCTGGAGCCTATCCCAGCTGTCATCGGGCGAGAGGCGGGGTACACCCTGGACAGGTCGCCAGTCTATCACAGGGCTAACACAGAGAGACAGACAACCATTCACAGTGACACCTACAGCCAATTTAGAATCACCAGTGAACCTAACCAGCATGCCTTTGGACAGTGGGAGTACTTGGAGCGAACCCACGCGGACACAGGTAGAACATTCAAACTCCACACAGAAAGGCCTGAACCCAGAACCTTCTTGCTGTGAGGCATCAGTGCTAACCACCACGCCACTGTTCCGCCCTCAATACATTTTCAATTCAGCTGAAATTATTCTGACAAGATATTCCACTTTTTCTGTTTACATGGGCACTAAATAAAATGGTTGCAAGGCACTAATATTTTCTTGTTGAACGATCATCAGTGGGTTACACCAGCCCTCTCAATCCAAAAAGAAATTCCTTCCCATCAGACTAGCATTCTATATACAACCCATTTCTGCTTATGTTGTGGAAGAATAACTCTTGGGCGTACAGTATGTCTGGTTCTCGGTCATCCAGGTCACGGTAAATCCAAAAAAGAAGGCTAAAACAAGGACAACTGGACTATTGCTCTTGTTTTAGCTTTGTTTTTGTTTTTTGTTTTTTTTGGATAACACATGGACGAAACCTCTGGATCTTTAGCTGCTTAATACTCCACTAGCCAATAACTACATCTGTCTGCAGTTTAATGATGAGAGGTAAACATTCAGTGGATTTCAGCTACTTATTGAGGTTGAAAACAATAATGCAAGCACATCATTTCAAAACAATGGACCATTATTACAAGTGACCCCTTATACACTGACACACTCTTTTCACAGTATTTTTTTGACGTATCATAAAAAAACGGGTTCTAGGAATGGAAATAACCGTAAAACTTAGATTGTGCTTTAGCTGTTGGTTGTTTTCTGTCAACATTTTGTGAATTATGAACAACTTCTTCCACTTACATTGATAAAATAATTGATTCAAAAATGGTACAAATGTGTAATTAAATTGTATTCTTGGGTAGAAGGTTGAAGGTTTTCTTAATACATTCATTTTCAATACCAGTACTCCTTGTCGTGGTAAACCACTGAGCCACTCCCTGTGTTCCCCTTGACCTAAAAAGAATTGCTTTTTGTTTGTGATGATACCAGAGGCAGTTGTCCTCGATCCCTTTATATTTTCATCAACTGAACTTTTTTCAGTGTTTACTCTTTAGTAAGTCTAAGTGCTTTTTGTCTTTTGTGTGTACAAGGCGGAATGAGAAGTGGGAAAAATAGTAGACACACTGAAAAAAATATAGTATTTAATTTGGACCTTATTATGTACTTAACTCCTGTTTGAGTGTTCAATGACATGGCTTAATAGGTAAAGGAAACACACATACACACACAGCAGCTGTTGCTGTGGACAGTGATTTGAGTGTTATGTACTGTCCAAGGGGTTGACAGCAATAACACACCTGTGCAATAGTCTACACTGGCTCAGCAACAGACAAATTTTAAAATGATCACCCTGTTCAGTCAATGGCTCTTTTTGACATAGTGTCAACAAAAACATCACATTATGAGCTTAAAAACATTTATTAGAGCTATGTGTGCTCCACTCTACTATAGCTGGTGCTATTGTGCCCACCAGATGCATTTAGTTTGTAAAATTGTTTAAAGGATCAGAATTTATTTAAAGGACCACTGTGTAGGATTTAGTGGCATCTAGTGGTGCGGTTTCACATTGGAACCAACTGAAAAACCCTCCATCCAAGTGCTTAGGAGAACCTACGGTGACCATCACCACCCGGTCTAGATCCGGTGTTTGGTTTGTTTGTTTCTGGGCTACTGGACAGACATGTAGATATGAAGGCCTCATTCTAAGGAAAATACATATTTCTGAATACTTAAATCTTATACAATGGCCCTTAATAGTATCTAATGATACTGTAAACAATGGAATAATATCTAAATAAGCAATAGGCTATTACCGTATTATTCTCTTAGTTCGCCTCTTGCCTTGAAAACTGCTATGAGTTAACATTGGATATGAATTTAGCTTAGACCATTCTCTTTGGCTTCAAAGCTAAAATAACTTCGAAATATATTGTTTTGAGCTGAAGTGTAAGACGGAGCCTTGGGGCAGGTCTTTTATTCTTGCATTGTTGTTTTGATTAGATTTTTTTTTTCTTTCAAAATTGCACCAAACAGAGCGCAGACTTTAGCACACAACTAGAATAACTAAAAGCAATATCCTTTAGAGTGCTGCCTTCTTTGTGTACTTATACCGACCTTCTCCATTATTTCTTTCTCTGTCTTCCATCTCTCTGTTGCTTTGTTGAACACCTAAATTAAAACAGGTAAAATATTGAAATCGGTTTTATGAATGATGCTGCTTGTTGCCTTTGATTTGTTCCCACAATAATGAAACTCTTATCACTCCTGCGAGCTATTTGGTTGTGAAATTGCTGCACCACAAATCTGACACATTAGAATCCATGACGTGTTGTGGAGGAGATATATTGTAGCATGTGTGTTGGTGTGTTGTCATTTCAAGACTGCTTGTTTGATTACTGATAGTACTAGACCTGAGGCCTGATTCATGACATGACTTGATCAGTGCCAGACTGCGAGGCAAAAAGGTAATTGCCATGATGGTTAACTGGATTAATACCATATTTCTCAGTCACTCTTAAGCAACATTAAAAGCAGCATATATATTGTGAGATAGGATAATACATAAAATGATATTGGTGTAGAAATAACATTATTATCCAGGGTAAGAGATATAGAATATAAATACCATAAGCCTAGAATATGGAGAGTATGGAAATTGTGTAAAGTAATTTTAAAAAAGCTTCTGTTTGTTATATGTTACTGAAAATCTGATTATAAACAATCATGTCAAGACAGAAAAATAATAGTTACATATGGTAACTTGTGTTTCATGTTAAGGGGCAGGCCCTTATTGTATAATGTAAACTATCATTTTTTTTTCTCTATTAAGAGACAGAAAACCATTAGCATTCATTTGGACTCCTGTTTCTTCCTACCAAAATACAGTAAATTCGCTATTCACTCCCCTTTTAGCTACATTTCGGTCTCCACCATCTCCAGTGGGAAGTTCCTGGTTCTTTTGTTTGTAAATGGTATTCTGTGTTCATCAGTTAACCATTAACTTTATGTATCTGATGGTTGGCGTTGAGAAGTGGGACTATAAGATGTTTTTTTTGTTTTGTTTCTTCTTTAACTTAAATCAGCGGGCCACTGTTTTAAATTTTAGCTAAACCAAAACAAAAGGCTCAAAAGTGCCAAAAAGCTCTGTAGATTTGAGAGGAACTGTACACTTTGGTGTTAATTGTCCGTGGGTCCATTACTTTAAGCACCTCCCACCTCATTATAAATACTAATGTCACCCGTTATTGCTATAAACACATTGCATTCAGCAACAGTTTCCAGAGAATTAACTCAAAGTTTAAAACGATTTCAAACGTACAGCATTTGTTACCATGTTACCAAAGAGATCACTGATGCAGTAAATTCACTCTCTGAGACAGGCCTCTGCTCAAAAACAAATAGCTAATTATAATAACTGTAATACACAGTCTGCTTTGAAACAAAGCAGAGTAGCTGTTTCAGTTGTTTCTTCTAACATCAGGCTTTTTTGGCATCTTCGATGTATAATTTTAGAACTTACATAAGTAGTGTAGATGTAATACTGAGCCTGTCATTTCCTTCTTGTTTCATTTCACTGTCTCATATTCCATTAGTACTTATTCTCAAGGCTCTGCAATTCACGTTAATGAAGATACTCACTACATTTGATTTTAGTGGTGTATTATTAGCCAGAGCAAAGACTGTATATAAAAGGTGGACATAGAAAGAAAAGTGAAGCCAATATATGAGTGCTTTAAAGTGCAATACTTCTCAAACTTCTCAAGTTTTCCCATGAAATGTTTGACATTTTGCCACAAGTCATTATCACAGCATTAGCTTAACTGACTTCTTGTAATCATAAAATAGATCCATAATTATAGCAGTATTGGGCCTCAAAGAGACGTATACTCTGGGTTTGTCCAGTGGGTGATATCATTGTAACTATACAGTCTTGTGCTGTTGCAGTGAAAAGGAAATGTGAGAGACATCTGAGGTGAGTAAGTCTTCATGGCTGATGGTTACAAAGGAAAAAGAAAAAACAGAGAAACTTTAAAGCTTGGGATTTGTGACATGATGTCCAGTCTGGGCATCCTAATCTGCCCTAATAGAATCCTGATTTCCTACACTTAGAGATGAGACTCGCTGTGAAATAGAGCTCAGGTATGATCTGGAATTGTGGCCATCATGACAAGACAGAGAAATATCAGATGGGTATAAAGAGAAAACAGTTACTGTGCTCTTTTCAAACTTTCGTTGTGTAGAATGGCAAATGAGCTGCAGAATCAATAATGGAAGTAATCATTAGGTGTAGCTGCAAAATGCATTAACACACTGTAGATAACTGTGTAAATTTTATTACACCTTTGACATTATCACACATATAAAACAAATACTACTGTCCCACAGCTGTGTCTGAATTTCTGCGCAGTTCATATCATGTAAAATGGAATGCTTGATTGTGCGTCACCCTGCACTGTTGAAGTAAATGTCGTCTGCTGGGTTGTTGAACATTGTAGCCACAAATGACTAAATCCCTTTGTCTTGTGTATGTCTTTACTTCTTTCACTATCAAACAGTACACGGGAATGAGAGATGAATCAATATTTGAGATAGCTACTAAATTATGCATTTAAAAGGATGGTGGTCCATTTTGCACTGAGAGCTTCTACATGTAAAGCAGGGCCCTTTCATAGGACCTTTAATGGTTTTGTGGTGTCATTGTGGGCCATTACACTGAAATCAGACCAATTTGATAATGGCCTTCTATTAGTGACCTTGGATGAAAGAATCACAGATAATCTACCTCTAAACTAATGTATTTTGTCCTTGCAAGGACAAAGAATTTGGTTTAGAACCTGGCACCTCCCCAGATAGATTCGTTCATTCATCAGTGACGCTCACATAGACATATGTACAGTATATACACGTACACACTGCAATGTCAGTGCACAGTAAGGGGACAGCAAATCACCCTCTGACACCTGAGGTAGTGAGAGAACCTAGTAACCTTGTAAAAGACAATCGCCGGGGCCAAATTTAATGAAATGGCTAATAAAATTACTCGGCATACGGTCCCTGTAATAAGAAACAGGCATGGCCCAACTTTAATGCTATTTACCCACCTGACTAAAGTATAACACTGATTTGGCACCTATGTCCAGATTGAACTGGAAAATGACTTGCTAATCTGTTTAGGTATTTGGAGTAATTGGGTCTGGTGCCAGTGAGGGGGATTTCCTTGACTGTTGAAAGTCTCTGCTAGTAGTCCATTCCCAGCTCCTTGGTATAATTACTCTGACAGAGCTGTGGCCACAGGGCCTGTGAGCAGGGCTGCTTTTTAAACTGTAAATTATGAAGGATTAGCATTTATGAATTTTAAATCAGGACTGTGGTAGGAGACACTAAAGCTGCTTAGTGATTGCAAACGGCAGCGTCTAAGCAGGCAGCTCTACACCCCTCACTCTCCAAGCTGTTCACTTTGTGTGTGAGTGTGTGCATGTATGTGTGTATGGCTGTTTATTCAAATATGGCTCTGCATAAACAGAAAATGCTCAGACTGGACTCCCACTATTTGCTTAAAGCGAATAAGGATCTGACATCTTAACACCAGCCCCAACCCAGCCTATACCATGTCTGTGTGTGTGCGTGTATGTGTATGACAGTGTGGGCATGAAGGAAAGTGGGGATGTGTTTGCCAACTCATGCGGGGTGCATCTCCCCTGTCACTCTTTCTCAGGCTGGGGTTCATCTCCTCACTACTGCGTGTCACACTAAGCAGAATATCCAATGGGTGATTATGTTA
This sequence comes from Chelon auratus, assembly GCA_030220025.1. Lineage (NCBI taxonomy): Eukaryota > Metazoa > Chordata > Actinopteri > Mugiliformes > Mugilidae > Chelon > Chelon auratus. The sequence continues at coordinate 58,077 of JASGAT010391886.1, read as the reverse complement.
ATGTGGGACTTGATCCATGTTAAATTATGCATAATGGATTGATGTGGCACAAAGTCATCAATTAGACGGATATCAGCACTAAAAAGTGTGACACAGCATAATATTACGTTTCAGAGAAGCAGTAAATGACAACTTGAGGACCTCACATACATGTACACACAACCTCAGACGCACGTTTGGACACCCAGTTTAGCTGTCTGTGCATATGTGTTTCCATCTGTGTGCAGTGGAGTTGACCTTGCTTTGTTTTACAGATTTACAGTGCTCTTTGTTTGAGGTGTGAGTCCATGACTGGCATGTAGCGATATTCAGCGGTAGGTGAGGCTGTGGGACAGACACCACCAGAGGCCTCATATCACACCTCTAGGAGCTGTTTGCACCAGGGTCGCTGAGCCATGACCTCAAGCCTGCGGTGTTAACTGGGTTAGCCAGGTGGCAATAGCAGGGAGTGGAGAATTTGGTAGGTTGAGCATTAAAAAAAAACCCCATGAGCCAATGAACCCCAGAGTACAACACCTTCTTCTTGCCAGGCTTTGAGACTCCCTCTTCTCCAAAAAGACCTAATACATTCGGATATCTTCAAACATAACGTTGTGTGCGCTTGTTTTCTTCAGTCTTTTAGTAAACCATTTTTTTTACAGCAATCCCCAACATCCCAAAACAGCCCAGCAGAGTTCATATGCCTTTGTTTTATGGAAGCCCAGAACAGCTAGAGCTCTTTGACCCAATGCAAATACAATATATTAAGTTTTGTGCAATGGATGAAGCCAGGTCCATATTGAAATGGCCGCATGTCATTTAAAGGATTATAATTTTTGCAACTCATTTGTGCAAAGTGTCCAAAATGTCAAATGTTTAATGACACTTTGGAAATCTCAGTGGTGGGACTAAAACAGTCCTTTATGTCTAACAGTAGCATAGTAACATGTCACCCTGTCTGTTGGAATATTTGCTAAACTTACTAAACACCTTTCAGTTTGAATAGATCCTAAGTGTTCTTCATCAATATGAAAATGATTTGATCTGCTTTGTGTTTGTCTCCCATCCCACATGAATGAATGAGTTATTTCCACTTTCTTGGGGTTAGGGTTATGTCCGCCTACTGTAAGTCACCTCCAAAAGCAGAAAACAACCACTCTTAGCGGAAAAGCCCTCACATCTAAACAACAAAACCAATTTTCAGGTGGTGCTTTGTCAGTGTGTCCTCTTCCACCCACCCTCTTCATTGTTGTACAGCTCTCCAGTTGGACCCTCTCTTTGAAGCCTTTAATGAACTGCTTTGTAAAACTCTTGTGTTTAAATGTGAAATGTTAACCTTAAATTAACAAACAAACGAGGAGCACCCACCACCACGAGGAGATCTCACAGAACATTTTATGAAACCTCAAGCGTAGGTTTTTCAGCTTTGCCCTAGCAAAGGATCTTCTCCCACACTCTAAAGCATAAGTAGACACATCTTATTGATTTTCTTTCAAGCCAGATTGCATTGATTGCTGCGCCTATGGCAGACAAATCCATCTGGTTGTGCGTCCACTGGGACAAAGTTGGGAGGCAGACAGGGAGCTTTGGCTGGGCGTGCCACAGCAGGGGGCTAGGCTTCATTACACCAACTAAGAGCCCACTGGCCTAACACAACCCCAACCCGACCCCCACACCCTCCATCCTCTACTTACCCCCAAATTAAACTGAGAGCTTTTTAATTATTTATCAATACTATGCACTCATCGTGGATCAATCAGTGTGAATGGTTTTTAAACATAATGAAGGAGCCTGCTCCTTTGGACCTGTGAAAATTGATTGTGATCTTTGCCAGTGTGCCTTAAGTAAGGATGAGTTCTGTTGACAGCAGTGGTGGTAATTTGAGGTTTGGGCAAGGATGAAGTGGAGCACCCCGGGAGCTCTCCTCTGCCTCCACACAAGTGTGCTTCAGTGAAGGCAAACAGTATCTGTGCTTAGAGGCCATCTCATCCTACACCATTAATCTAGCTCTTAAACAGGACAACTCATCTTATCATCACATCACACAGTACTCACAGAAGAGGGCAGACCTCTTCCTGGGGCCAGAAGCACCGCGCACCTCCTCAGAGAACACTTCTCAGAGCAAATTACACAGGTCTTCACCACTCCCAAGGTTTAGTAAGGCTTGATTCATTGTGCTTCTAAGGCCTCCTTGTGAACCTGAGCAACCTTAACTTTCCCTCTCTGCTTCCATATTTCTCTCTGGGTGCATCATGTCAAGCAGGAGTTATTCCATCTGGAATTATTAGCCAGAGACACACAATGCAATCTAATTTCATACCACCACATTCAATCACTATGAATTCAGTTTCACAGGGGCAGTAAATAAGACATGGGATGCAGGTATTTCAAAATGAGTTAATGCTTGGAGATGAATTTTCTGTACCCGGATTTTTATGAAATTAGAAAATATCACCTGTCGTTCAGTTACATTTTTCGTCCATTCAAGTGCTGCAAGTAAACACGCAGATATTGAATTCAGAAGATTGTTTGTGAGGGAACAAGCCAACATAAAGCAGGACAGTATAATGAGATTCTTATTTCATCCTTTTTTTCTGGTGGGGGTGGAATTGGATTATAGGGGACTTATTTGTATGTGATATTGAGCACTGCAAAATAAATTCACACCTATTCAAATTGAAATCAGACCTAGGTGCATCAGATAATCCTTTTTAAGATAGTATGAACTGACAGTCCAAGCCCACACACTGGAAAGAAATAATCTACCCCTAACAAAACAGATATATAGCCTACCTTGCCAAAAGCATTCCAAGATTTTTTTTTAGAAATATTTACCAGTCAAGTACGTGCTTGATTTTTTTCTCCTTGAGGCATAAACAGTTGCATCCATATTCATAGGGAATTGAGCCTGTCTCCCAATCATCATGTCACAAAGAGTCTTAGCAAAAGCTCCTTCCCAATAGCTCAGTTTGTCGCTGGATCAGGAAACCTGATTTTGTTTTGAATCCCAGAGCCTTTTGAGACGTCAGCCTGTATCAGCGAAGGAGCCTGTGATGGCTGCAGTTATACAGCATGGCGGCTCCAGCTGCTCATGAATCTTTTTGAAATGGCTTATTTCTGAGGGAGTGTTGAGACGTAAGCCAGAAAGAAGGACAAGGTTTAGTGTGAAGATGAGCGGTGGGTAGCTGCTGCAAGGATGTGATGTGTTGGTGGTGGTGTCAGTAGCTGTGGTGCGACTGTGAGAGGCTCTAATGTGAGAAGGGATGAAGCAGAGAGAAAGAGAGGGTGGTGTTGATGGTGGGTGGGTGGGTGCAATGCAACCTTGACATGAACCCAAACTAGATGTGAGCTTCAGACACATTTCTTCTGATGCTGCTGGCATTCATATGAGCAGCTTAGTGATTTATCTCCCTGTTGGCTAGAAGCAAGAGGGCCTGCATGATGTCCACTCTGCGGCTGTGTGCACTATAAGCCTGGGGGTCAGGTGGTGTGAGGCCATGTCTGTTGTGCTGATCTCTGAGCTAATGAAGTCTCTCGTAGTGTGTAGGTCTTTCTTTCATTTTCACCCCGCTGCAACATAAAGACCAGACAGGGCGGTAGAGGGCTGAGTGTGAACATATAGTGAAGGCAGAGTCCTTGATGATGGAGTCACCTCCCTATTTCTTTTGCTTCCGTGCCAGACCTTTGTGCATTATGTAGAGTGTTGAATTTTTTAGATCAGCACAACACCTATTATTTGTCCACAAAGGCCAGGCCCATAAACACATGCAGGAGGATGTTGTCCAAAAGTTTAAACATCACAGTCTTCACCTTTATTAATATTTCAGTCCCTTTGTGTCTATTACAGGTCCTCCCAGTTCTCAGCCTACCACTGCCCTCTTTTCTGGATCTTTTTTTCTTTTTCTGTCTCATTGTGTTTCTCTACATTTGTACAACACTGCATCCTAAAACTACTGTTATAGATGACAAACCATCACTATTAAAATTATGTAGGCTAAATAAAGTTGGGGTTTTTTTTGCCAACACTCCTTGCCATTACAAAATGCGCTATTATTGCAATTAAAGCATCATTAATGTTCATTAGTTTGTGCCACTTAGGGCACATTAAGTGACGATTAGAGAAACATTACGGTTTTGCTAAATAGTCTAGTGCACCTTTACGTGAGTTAGATGACAGATCGATACAACACTCATGCCTAAATGGGGAGAAATCAGACGGTTAGCATAGTTGAACATCAAGTCTGGAAGCAAAGTGAAGCCTGGCTATGTCCACAGGTTACACAATCCACCTGCAAGCACCTCTGAAGCCATCTAGCGCATTTGCTTAAGCGTCTTAAAAGTCTTGGGCCAGAAAAAGGAACTGTTGTGGCACAAGAAGACGTATAAGCAAGAAGGAAAGACCTCAAAAGGAAGAAAGAAGAGTTCGTCACATCAGATAGGGGCCAACATCTGGAAGCCCTTTCCTGAAAACATCGCTCCATCTCACAGTGTGAAGTAGCCAGCAAACACCGACCGAGAAAAAGTTATTTGGGTTGTAATGAGTGACCTTTCCATGAAGCAGCAAACATGCATTTTGATGCCAGGGCATAAATAGCTGAGCTACATAACAATTAAGGTAACCTTTCTGTTTGAATAAGAGGCAATTGCTCAGAGAACTGAAATAACATGAATGATAAATTATTTTTGTAACCCAGCGCACAGACGGTGAAGAATAACGAACAATGAAGTGGGGGAGGGAGAAGTAGTGCCTTGTCTCAATTGTAAATCCCAGTTATAATGCCTCGTTAAAAAGATTTGGGAAGGCGAAACAGAAGCAGACACAGTCTCTCTTTCTTAAAGGTAGACAGGTCTCAGTGGGATTCATTAATGTGTGTCCCGGTGGTAGTCTTCCTCTTACAGCACAATCGCCTGGGTTAGCACCAATACTGAAATTACACCTAATTGGACAATTACTCAAACTCAGAAACCTCCTGCAATAAGCCAACAAGACTCCTAATAAACACCTTGTCTTCTAATAAAAACAAGGAAGTCATTTGCATCGCCCAAGAGGCCCAATTTTTTTCTTATCTGTGCTAAATTTATTTTTAAAATAATTGCATGTGCTACGAATGAGAATATTAAAAAGGTGGTTGAGAAAGGGGGAAAGAAATTGGGTGTGAGAGGGAGAGAAAGAAAGACAGCAATGCAACCTTACCTTAGGCTTAGTGTTGCAGTCTGCTCTCCTGGGGGGGAGCTCATTTGTTCCACAGATAAGCGAACTCCACACTACACAACTGTAATATTATTGCTGTCAAGCCATGCCATAATGAAATAATTACTGTTTTGTCTTTCTTTCAACCAGCCAAGCCCACCTCTGTTGACCCCTCCCCCACACATGTCGGTCGGAGACATATTTCCTTCACATGTGGAACCTTAATTAAACAATGACAGTCATAATAGATTTCTGTCAGTGTTGTCCTGATTCCATCCAGGTTGGTTATAGAGGCTGGTGGGCAGTTATACGTCTTGGAATTTAATAGAAGCTTTAATATTAGAAATATCTGATTTATAGAGTGTGTTGGGAAGACTGACATCACTAAATAAAGCTAAATAAAAAGCTACATCAAGGAGCTGCTTAGCTTAGCTTAGCTTAGCTTAGCTTAGCTTAGCTTAGCTTAGTTTAGCATAAATAGCTTTCTCCCATCTCCCTGATTAGCTGTCATAAACAATGATACCACACTGCCCAATATATATATATTATATAATTATTTGAAGTTTATATGCTTTCTAACTCGGATTATTTACATCTCTACATTTCTCTGGTTCTGTTATTCCAAGCATGTATGTAAGCTTCAGTGTGACCTTTACACTTGTAGAGTCCTCTCTCTTCATCACTTGGTTTAAAAGGCCCTTTATTCACAGCTGATGTTGAACCCATCTGTCCCCACTCTGACCTTTTTATGGTGTGCACCGCTCCGGAAAGTTTGCAACCATTTTCACATCTTGCTATTAACGTTAGACAAACAGACAGATGAATAAATAATCATAGATGACCTCGCACAACTAGGGACAGTGGTCTAACACCTCTTCTGGCAAGGGTTCACCACAAATGCTACTCTCCTGCCCTGACAGATGAGGTGGGGGGGGGGGGAGGAAAAAAGAAAAACGACAGGAAGCGGGGATGAGAACCCACAAGAGGTGGGCAGTGACAAATGGTGTGGAAAAAAACAACACAGGCAGCCATCTGAAGGGAAGACAAGAGTAATACTCACAAATAATTAACTGGGTAAATATTGGAGAGCAGACTGACTAATTACTTCACACGTCTCACTGCGCTCTCATTATTGTTGCTGTCGCAGTTAACCCTTTCCTACAAGGCGTGGCTGTGCAATGACCTAAACTCTTCATAGGAAAGTGGATGTATCACTTAGTTTTCAGTAATGTTATACAGTATATTCATGCAGTTGGAAAACGGAGAGGAACACACAGGGGAGAGATTTCTAGGATTTAGGATTTAAGCCAATTAAGGCCGCATGAGAATTTTCAAGGACGGTGCTGTTGGTTTTGTGTTATGTTTTAGCTTATTAACCACAAATTATTACTACCTACAAATTATGTGCAAGTTACTTCCAATTATGTTAGTCCAAATCCTTTCAAGTTGCGCAACTTTGTCTTCACCTCCTGACAGAGAGAGTAATTAAACATCCACTGCTGTGTGTGTATGTACAGTGTACACCTACAGTCCCTCTGTCTCAGTAATCTGTGCTTGTCTTTGCCGTTGATGGGTTTCTTTTTTTAGGGTGCTTTCACACGTAGGTTGTGGTTCCAAATCCCGGAGCTACCTGAGTTTTTTGTTCTTTTGGTATGGAGGCATTAGAAACTTTTCTTGGACCTTCAGGATTTGATTTCATTCTTCTTGATTTGGGCTGTAGCTTAGCAGGTAGAGTGGGTTGGTACATGCCACATGCCAAAGTGTTCTTGAGCTCCCACTTGCTTGGCTCCAGTGTGTGTGTATGTGAGTGTTCTTGTGTGAGTGAATGGGTAGATGTGTGACTGTGACTGGAAAGCACTCTTACCATTTGATTGCGAGTGACAGTGTGTTCATAGAACCTTACTTTCATTCGTAACACCTTTTTTCACCACAGGCTACACCATACTTAGAGGTACACAGTCTATGTTGCTATAGTTGCTCACCTTGTCAACTGTGTCCAACGGTCATTGCTGGTTTGTGTAGAAAGAATACCAATTGTTGCTGATTAGGTCATTAGTACTGTGTGAATACGTTTGGCAAGGGTTTGAATGTAGCCGTTAAAATCCTGGACTAGTATTAGGTCCAAAACACAATGCGAAAGAAAGAAAGAAACTTTAAACAAGTCTCAGAATCTTCTTCAGAAGAATCAAGGAGAATCCTCTGTTACATAACCCTAACAATGCTCGAACCTGTGCAAAATGGCCACAGCAACCTGGGTCAGGCTAGCAATGTTATTGTTTGAATAACTGATTGACCTGAAAAGGAACTGAACTATTTTAATAATACACTTAGTTGCCAGTTCATGCAACACAACCATCCTGTAAGAAATCCATCCTTTCATGATCATTCAGTTTTGGTTGAAATTGTCTTAGAGAGGTATTACTGACTATATCCACTATATCCACCTCCATACATTCATTCATTCATTCATCTTCTATACCCGTTTAGTCCTGTTAAGGGTCACGGGGGTCTGCTGGAGCCTATCCCAGCTGTCATTGGGCGAGAGGCAGGGGCACCTCCATACAAGCTGTGTATTATTACAATCAGTGTAATAACATTATTATTAGGTCTTCATTGTCGATGTAGACTGTTTGCGTCAATGGCATCAACAGGACCCACCTATATATATATTTATGTTAACCTTCAGTTTCAACATAATCTTCATAAAGGTGTGATTTGGTGCTAAACTTTTGAATTAGACTTCAGCTTGGTGTAATAAAGTGTAATAAAGTGAATTATTAGCTAGGAGTAAGTATGTAAGAGAAGCTTAATTGCTTTACTTCTGTAGCTCTTGTGTTAAGGCCTCAGACTTCGATAAAGCCAAGCTGTCTTGAGTGTGGTGTTTCATTTATTAAGGGAGTAACTGAGTGTCAGGAGAGATGGACTAGAACAGTTCTGACTAATGAAGAAGCTAGAGCCCTCCAACATGCACAAGCACCTGCCGGTGAGCTCAAAGGGGTAGGGCATGAAGAAAGAGACTAAAGCTCTGTAATTAGCCATAGGCTGGCTACATATGACTGTTAAAACATGTTGAGCAGACATTGAGAGAAGTGAAGTACATTATTATGCAGGAGTGGTTTCAAAAGTTACTTTGGACGATTTGACACAAAAAACAGGTCTCAATTAATGATGTGAATTCAAGCAGACTACACTCTGAAAGAAAAACCTGAGCACATTTTACAACCACTTTCCAGGCCTACATGGGGGGCATGCATGACACCCAAAACACAGACGCTGGCTTTAGTATTTTCTTTAAGACCTGAAGGTGGGGATATGAGCTGTTTGTACTTCGGTGCCAGATCATCGTACACTGGAGTTCTAGCCGACAGTCCTCAGGTAAACTGGTGAATCTCCTCGCACAAGGACGTTTCTCCAATAATCTGCAAGGCGGTGGTTAATGACAGCAGCTGTGAGGCAGGCATGAACCACTTCCAAGCTGATTTAAGTTTAACGAGCCACTCCAGAGTGCTATTGATTCAAATCTATATTTGACAGGATACACTGTGAGCATATATTAAATGGATAAGAACACCTCTTGGACACCCAGAGAGCCTTGCCAAATGGAAGAGAAAGCATTAAGCAAAGATAGGGTGTCTTTTGTTGTGTGATCAGTGTTGTGCCAGTGTGGAGCCCGTGTATGGGTGAGGCTCCATGTTATACTTTGTTTTTGACATTCTGCATTTGGTTTGGTATGATTGACCACTATTAACTAGATGTTACTACCTTCTATTAACAAACTGTTGAAGCACAATGTTTTCCAGGGGTGACAAACTCAAGACGTTAGTTTACTGTCAGAGGTCTGAGATGAGTCAAAACAGTCTCTCAACTCTCATCTAACTGTCCTTACAGCAATATACACGCTGTCATTTACTGAGGACAATATATAAGTGGCTGATATTTTCCCCCCCACCATTCTCAACTGACCCTAATAAAGATAATAACAGAATTAAATTTTATCCCAAAATGTGTTTTTAATCTATCTATTAGTCAATGTCTGTGCTTTTTATTATGTCATTCGCAGTTTGTTTGATTCTTTTCTTTATTAATTCAACTCACTTTCAAAGGAAGAAATAATGAGTTCAAAAAGTACAACAGCTAACAGCAATTTGGTGGAGGCTGCTGTAACTGTCTTTGATCTAATGTGTATTGCCAGTTCTTCCTTATATTGTTTAAATAGCTTAGGGAAATAATTTGGGGGGCAGTAAGGTGCATCCATACCGTAGCATAACAAGGATAGAGAAAAAGCTAATATAGTTTTCAACTTCATATTGAAGACACTAGCTCCAGTAAGGGAAATGCATATGGGCTTCTTTGGGTGCAATAACAATTCTCCTGTGAAGAAGAATCTCCATACTTCAGTACTGGCAGTCTGGCATTACGTGTACATTTCAAATACATCAAAGTAAAACTTTTGTTTTCAAAAAGGACTAAACTATATGTCTATAAGAGAGACAGTTCTTAAAACAACAACCGATTCCACAGTTAAAAGTAAAACACACTGACATGCAGTGATTTCATTCAATCTAACCTACCATCAAACAGTATACTGAATGATGTGAATAATCATTTCTGGTTTCTGAAAATAAAACATTGTATAGTTTTGCAACAATAGATTTGACTTTCTGATCAATAGTAAATTAGTGAACAATTCTAGATATGGGCTATCGTATGAAATAACTGGTTCAATAAACACCAGGAATGAATAAGCAACCTACTCCTGTGGTACCTTTTATTGTACAGTAATTATGTTGTTAGAGTAGATGAGGTGTGTGACTGTTAGTTTCATGCCTGGAAGGGTGATGTATACACTTAAGGCAATCGAGGGAACGCACACGGAGCTCAATAGAAACTTAAACTGTGGCTTGGTGACATGGTCAATATACAGCAGCTCTCCATTTTGTTTACATTTTTTTCCTCTTTCTCCTCTGTATGAAACAAATGTTGGTTTTGAACTGCAGTGTCTTACGCATTTCTTTGTCCAAAAACTGAAATAAAATAATAAAAAAGTTATTTATATATGTATATATTAAAATGTAAAATTATGTGTTCATATAAAATGTAAAACAATATATTTAATAAAGTGAACCAATTAAATGAATATGTTACTCTGTAAGTGTAATATATCAATGAAATGAAAGGGATTCTTAAGAAACAGCTCCATCATATCCAGCTTCATTTTTCTGCCTTAAAGTTGACAAAGAAAGCTTTAGTGTACTTAACATCAACTATAAGTAGCACTAATTTAAGTGGCACTTAGAGAAATTGCACTGTTAGGTCAATAATGTAAGGACTGCAAAATAGATGCACTGAACAGTACCTGAATTATAGCCCAAGTGAAACGAGAGAGACTCGCAACCTGCTGCGTTTTTGTATGACAAGAGCTTGACAGTCCCCATGACTACGCGAGGCTGCAGAGGGTTTGAGAGAAGAGCTGTTCTCCTCACTGTTACGATCTTTAAATCTTTTTTTTTCCTCTGTGGTAATCTGTGTGAGTTGAAATTAAAAGTGTCTCCTTGATTATATGCATTTTTGAAGTGAGGATAACAAATGTTTTCAAAATCCACGATGAATTGGAATCTGTTTTCCCCACCAACCCAACTGACAGCTTCCTAATGCTGCCACATTAAAGCGGTTTTCCAGCGCGTGTGATGCAGCTTTAACTAGGTCCCGGGGGCATTGTTAGTTATCATTGCCTACTGCTGGAGTGAGCCCCGGTGAAAGCAATTTTAGCTTTCCTCCCAATCAGTGGTGCAACATGAGAGATGGCCAACGAGAACAAACGGCCCAGCTCACCACTTCCCAATGCCGATCTTATCTGAAATGCTGCTCCTGTCCCGAAAGGGCCTACTAACGCAACAATCCACCCCCTCCCTTAAAAAGACATGAGATGGTTGGCCCCAGGCCCTCCCAATTCATGCAGATATCCGTAAATTAGACTCATAGAGACACACCAAAACGTCCTCTGAGGGTATTAGACATGAGCACTTATGCTGCGGAACATGTGAGAGGCTTTCCAGGAGTGCAAAGGGTATGATCAAAATACATGAAAATGCCATCATGAAGTCCCACCACAGCCATGGGTTTACATGTTTCTATTTTGGCCTGTTGTGCATGTTCTGCTCCAGCATCAATGTGCTCATACCTACAGGCAAGGTAAATTCAAATCAAAAATAATGATTTTCTTACCGGCTGTCTGTGATGTATTTATTTCTTGCAATGGGAAAAAATGTTTTTCAGTAAGACAGCACTGCCATTAGCATGGCGTAAGTGATTTAAAGAGCACAAGTGGGGTTTTAAAAGTTGCTCTGAAAATATGTGTATTTTCGATGGATGGCCTCGTTGAGTCCTAATAATTATGATGATTGTAGCGATTAACTCTGCCAATGCTAATGCACCAAAACAACTGAAGGAAGAAAAAGGAGGGAGGTTTTAAAGCCAGTGTGTTAAATCTGTCCATGTACATATTATACATGTTAAAGTGTTGTGAGTGTTTTGACCGTGAGTGGGGGGTGAGTGAGCGAGAGCCATGTCACTGTCAAAACAACCAATTTCTCTGGTTCTCTGAACTGAATCCAATTGTGAAGGAATCAATTAATCTTAGCGAGGACAGTCCTTTATGTGTTTTATTCAAGAGCAGGCAGCAAACAGACTACAGCTGATGTCTTTTACACCACCCAGAGCACACATATACAAACTAAAGAGCCGTATCTTTGTTTCTTGCAGCCTTTTCTGCCACAATTTGCAATTATTCTAAAATACAGACGACTATTTTAGGAAACGATAAGTGTTTGGATGGGTTTCAAGACCATGCAGGCACTTGATTTTGTGGTAATGTAGTTGTAGTAAACACTTTAGGGCTGGCAGAGTAAAGTGCTGGTGAGAGTTAAATCCTGGTCATCAGAAACTCCTATCACTAAACCTGTGTGATGAAAGAAAATTACTGTTATCATTTTACTTCACAATATGTGCTTGCTGTTGGTCTTCCAAGTTTTAGTCTATATTTTCTTCATATTGTATGTTTTATATAATACTTTATGGCTACAATCTACCATATCTATAAATCCTAAAAATATACAAAAGGATACAGAAATCTCATGTGGTATTGTCATTGAGTAAGATAACTATTTAAGGGGAAACAAATAAGACTAGGTTCTACTCCATCATGCAACCTTGAAAATGTATTTGAGCACTTCCCCAACAAGATTTTCAAAACATATAGACGTGGGTTGGTGAGATTACATTTATGTGATTCCATAAATGTTGCCTGAGGATAAACAGAAAATACAGACAAATATTCACTAGGATAAAATAAATATCGCAAACTAGGTTCAAGTCAATATAAGTTAGTTTCCTAACCGAAACTAATGGATAAACAACAGTGGCCGAATCAGTTTCTTGGCAAGTCCAGGTGAGAAAAGAAAAGAAGTTAAATCCAAATTCTGCAAATCAGATTTGAAATGAGATTCTCAGGATTCACTCAAATCGGAACTGAAAGTGTCATTTGTGTGACACGTGAATCCAACTCACAATGACAATGTCAAATCCGGAGAGACGCAAGCGTAGAACCCAAGCTACTACCAGCAGAGTGCAATGAACAACAACACGGAGAACAACAGGTCAAAATAAACAGTGGGATGACACTTTGGGGGCAGTCCTCTGTACAGACAAATCTGGGCGAATGCTGCAGACAGCCCTGACCTAAAGATCTGAATATAGCCAAAATCTATTGTATACCTTGGAGAGAAAGAAACACAAAAACACCCAAACACTACTTTAATCTATTAATCTGCTCTCTACACACGGTGACAATGATCAGATAATAACGCATAAAATCAGTCTGGTGCCTTCACGGCGAATAAAACTCTAATTACGTCTCCCTCGCCCACTATGGCTTTTATAGGCCTTGTAGGGCTTCTTCTCTTCTCCTTCAGCCTTCTACTTCCTCTTCCTAGAGAGTCAGGGATTTTGCAAATATCAGATGTCAGATAGCCCAGGTGGAGGAAAAAGAGAGTGGTCTTACAGACAAGCTGAGTTATGTGGCTGTCTGAGGTCTTATTACCAGTGCACTGCCTACGGGCAGCGTACCCATTAGGGAATACATTGAGCATCGCTCATACATTAACTCAACTTAAACAGCTGATCAATACTGGATATTTGTGAGTTCTCCCAAGTAGGAATCACTACATGACACCATGTGATCCATCCTGCTGCACCTCCAATAGATATTCCTTTTAGTAACCTCATTTGATAAGGTCACAGGCTTGGTTTAAGGTTTTATTTTGAACAGTTAATACTCTATATTAGCGTTTGGTTTGAGCGTGCTTGTTGTGTATGTTGCTGATTTTATGCAACAGAAAATAATCTTTTCTTGGCACAGTGGGTCACAATTGAGTTTGTGGAGGTTGATGATTAAGATTAAAACACATTGTGGTGTATTGAGGTAAGTGACCTGCCGCTCCGTTCAGATAAGACTCCAATTAATCCGGGCTGAATTGCAGTAATGTAAAATAAAGATAATTACTAAATCACCAGGCTACATTGCTTTGATAGATTTTTGTTACTCAGTGTTATTGCTGCAAGGAATAAGAAATTAAATGGATTATATCACAGCATTTTCAGATGGATTACAACTGCTTTTAAATAACCGCAAGAGCAATTTCATCAGCCCTGCAATTCGAGAAGCCACTGACAGGCACTGCATGATTCAAATTGAACTTGCTCTCATCATTTTAATAAAGCGCTTCAGTCTTCACCCCCAGCAGGCACACATGCACAAGCGCACGCACACACACACACACATGCACAGACTATACAAATTGCACACTCCATAGGCTCTGTTTAATTTAGAAAAAACAGACACATATTTATAAAACATACTTTCTACACTCCTGTTTTCAGGACTTGGTTGAATGTTTGGAATCATTGCGTGAAACAGCGTAAGAAGTAGGTAGTTCCTCACCGCCCTATATGCCATTTAAAATTTTAGGTGCTTCCGAAAACTCTTCAGTGGAGAGGCGACACAACATTGGGACAATTTGTAGTCAGGCGTCTTCAATAAACATGGCCCTGCGAGAATTGTTTGTGTGTTTGAAGTTCAAGGTTTAAAAACAGTAAATAGTGGACAAGTAATCAAAGGCATGTGATGAGAGATTTCACGGGTGGTTATCTCCAGGTCCTTGCTGCCATTTCTGTGTGTGCCGCGAGATTGTGGAGAACTGAGCGTGCCAAGCGCCCAGGGCTGCTGCAGTGACTGCTCTCCTTTAAAACCATGCTGGCACAGAGCCCCCTATCGAAGCCAAGGCCTTACTCTGTAAGCATTCATTATGGCATCCATTAGAATAAACATCTCAGCCTCCCCCAAGACCAGCTCCCTTGCTTTTAAGTGCCATTTGACAAGGCTGCATCCAAGCTGCAAAATGAGAACAGTGCCCACATTTTATTGTATTTATTTATTCATTTCAGTATTTAGACTTTTTTCAGACACAGTCCACCTACTGTTTTTACATGGAAAGCTTTTAAATGTTTGTCTCAGAGTGTTCCTGTCTCCATGGAAAACTGACAGTAGTGCCAACAAAGAGAGGAAGAGGGCCTAATTGCTAATCTGTGCTCTTCCTAAGTGCACAACAGTATAAGATGCATTTGTGTCAGCACTTTAATATATATACGGTGTTTAAACCAGTTGAATCATGTTTTGTGTGTAGCTCAGGGAATATGTGAGCACCAGACTAAAAGCTAACACAGAAATGATTTTAAATCCAAAGGACAGATTAGAAAGTTTAATCAGCATGGTCTACAGAATGCCATTTACTTACTGATGCAATCAATACTGGCAGGCCGGTGGTAAATATTCCATAAAACCTCATGAAAGAGGTTGCCAGAGCAGCAAAATGATAAATAATGCAAAGTCAAATATCCATTGGGTTCAGTGTCTGCTATTAGATACACTTTAAGTACACATGATGCCCAGACTGAGTTTGTGCAGCAAGTGTAAAATCTGAAGACCAGATTCACACTCAGTCCACAGCCTTCTTGTTTACCACTTTCCTGAAGACAGATGAGCTCAGGATCTCGAGTTTTCATGTTTTAAATTCAAAAGAGAGAATCACAACAAAAAAGTGCAGCTCTCACTGTGAGAAATTTGTCTCTTCCCTGCTGCAGCGGCTCTTCTGCCAACAAAGCGTGTTTGGGTAGAACAACAAAAAGACAACAAAAGGGAGCACTGAAACAAAACACCAGGCATTATCATCACCATTATTGACAACGGCAACAGCAGTAATAACAACAACAAAGGGCATCCTGGGATATCAAGTCACATTTGTTTCTCCATTTGCTGCGAGAAACTCACTGTAATAAGGCTGCCTTTCCACTTTCATTTGGAGTGCCAGGGTTGTCAGTGGGCCACGGACAGGAGGGTTTCATCAGCTCACTTTTTACCCAGCCAACTTCACTCTCAACCTAACTAGGCCAACAGGCCTGACACTTTGCGTTGGTGTACAGAGTCTCACATAAATGAAATGCAGATGATTGGTAAAATGATATGAAACACAAAAGCAAGTGTCATCAGGCTGTCACGTCTGCCGCGTTCCCCCTCGGTGTGTAGTGGCACGCCTTGGGCCACGTCGACTCTCCTCCTTCTCCCCTCCCTCTCTCCACATGCAGTCCAGGGACGCTGGCCGTCCGCCTGACTGACAGGCAGAGGGAGAGATGAGCTGTATTGGGCTGCGTACGCTGCTTAATGCAAACAGAGAAATAAAGAGAGACCAGCAGTCAACTGCTCATAAGTAAATCTCTTTAAAAGTGAAACAGAAGCCACGACAGTGACTGTAAAACCGACAAGGAGGCTGAGAGAAAGAGAAAACCACGCTGTGTCTTAGTGTGTGAAGAAGATACAGAGAGAAAGGAGATAAAAAAAAAAGATGAGTGGATTACAGATTATCAGACTATTTCCCTTCCCCTGGCCCTCAGGCCAGTGTCTGAGATTCAGATTAGGTCGCTCAGATATTCACATATTAGGGGTTTAAAGCTAATATTCTTCAGCAATAGCAAATCGTAAGTGTGTGAGTCTGAGAGGCTCTTTTCTGCCTTGACGCTGATGTACTAGCTATCACATCTGCCTAAGCTAATTGAGTAAACAACTCCGCAGTCCTGAATGGCAGGCGTCGCACTAGATCAAAGGTACCCGTCTCCTAAATTCTAAACAATTGCAGTGGATAATTTGAATAAAAGCTGATTCCTGACAAACTTTTCCATTTGATTGAGGCCTGCAACAGAGACAAATCTGGCTAAAATCTTACTCTTCGCTGCGCACTGTCTCTTGCATTTATATATAAATTAGATGTGTATTTTCACATGACGAAACAGCACCTCGGACTATTAGTCATGTCTGCTTGTCCACCATTCCCCTGAACAAACAATAGGGGGAGCAGCGAGGAGAAAACACACTGGTGGCGTTTGTTGGAAATTAAGCAAATTGGATCATTTGCTGCTTGGATGCGGTAGAATGATGTTCCTCCTCTTCAAATTTACAAGTAAAGTACCTAATAATGCCAAGCAATTAGGAAGCACTGTCACTACACAACAGGGACCGCAGCGATTGCTAATGTGGATTAGGCTGCATTATCCAGCCAGTGGAAGGAGAGGGGTTGACACTGAAAGGTGGTGTTATACGAGCACCAAGGACAATGCTTTAAATGCCACACTTCAGCAGCGGGAAGGGATTTGTCTCTAATTAATTTTCAAAGATTTCGGTCCATGTTTCTGAAGGCCAGCCTGCTGGAAGCTCAACAGTGGAGTGCCCTCCGGTTGTTAAAGCCCCGAACAAATGTTCAGCATCATTAAAAATATCAAGTATCTTTTACTTCCTCGTCTTTGTCTGTCAGCATTATATGCAGCAGTTCTGTGGTTTTATTGCTAAAATGCAGTGCTCATATAGCACACGGTACATAATGTTAGACTGCAACTATTTAATTGTCTATGAACAGAAGTATGTAAGCCAAATACAGTGGTTTTTCAGTTTTAAAAATTTCTCTTTCACCTGATGATGTGACATTTAAGATACGCACTCTTTGCTTTAGTACGTGCACACTAAGACCAACTTCAGGAGGAAATATTTTCAACCATTTTCTCTGTTTCCTAAACTTTGCACCACAAATGTGCTACTCTTTCATCAGAGAAATAGCTGCAGGACAGTTTATCTGAGCTCTGCCATCTGACGAAAGGGTTTAGCGGCAACGAGGGATGCGGTTCTGGATGACAGATTTTAATTACAGGAACACAGGCTAGTGACACTCGAATGACCAGTCGCAGCTTACCATCAGCCAATCACTGCTGATAACCAGATGATGAGCGCAGAGCGACCAATTAGCTGTGAAAGGGCAGCAGTGCCACATCAGCTATAGTGCTGCTATGCTGCATGATCTTCATTGTAGGTGCAAATCTCAGAAGACAGACTGTAGAAGTCATGTCACAGTGGTTAAATGTGCGGACCCCAGAGTCAGTGAGGAGCAATCAGTAGCTATCTGTAAGGCCCAGGTAACTGGTATAAAACATGTTTTGTCAGCACGGTGTAATACCCTGGGAGTGTTTTCTCATTTTCTCATATGGATAATTAGTTTATTATCCTCCATCACGTCTAGGAAAATCATTTTCCTAGACGTGAAAATCATTTTTATTGCCAGTAGTAGTTACCAAATGATTACACTAAATGTGCTTTTTGTCATCTTATATTTATTCACAGTGTGCTATTTGGCATCCACTGCAATATGTACATTTTCTTCTTAGTGTACCATGTTGCTTCCAAGATGTCTCTAAGTCCAGTGGAACAAGTAGGCTACACCTACATGGAATAATCATTTGTGGCAGTTTTATTAAACACAGCCTTATCAATCAATCCAGATTTACGTAAGCTTGTAGTTTAGTGGCAGGTTATCAAATTTGAAAAAAATTAGATGATGTTCAGCGAATTCTTTTAGGCTAAATTTATCATATTAACAGTAGTGTGCACGGGGTATTTTGTAATAATGTAATGGAAGATTCCTTTTAGTTGATGTGTTTCTTACCCAAAAGTTTAAATGAATTGATTTACACTTTATTTAAAGCCTCAATTGTTCCGAGTGTTCATTTAAAATAAATATTTACAACAAATATGAACACCGTGTGAATAATTAACAGCTATGACAATACACCAAGATGTATATGTCGCTGCATGGATTTGTAGCTGGCCCTTAGACCGGCAGGAGAAGAAGCAGAAGCAGCCCTGCCCTGAGAGTATTTTCGCTTTTATTCACTCTTTGATTCTAACCTCTTGTCAGTCATGTTGAAGGACAGGTACTCACTGAATGAAACAATAAACGCAACAATGTCTGAGGCTTTTGGAAAGCAACCTTTGAAGACCAAGATGGATGTGAGAGCTGCCCCTCTCTGCCATGCCTTCACTTTCTTGCACACCACTTACAATGCCTGCACGCGGATGACGCTCCAGCTTATCCAGCAGATCATCATGCAAGACTTCTGCACTACAGCAGTGTCTGATGATGGTTGGACAAGACAGTTGGTCTTGTGCAGATGTGCTGTAGATAGGGAAAAAAAAAAAAACATCAAGTGGCCACTTCCACTACATACACCAACCAGCCACAACATTCAAACCACTGACAGGAGAAGTAAATAACATTGACCATCTTATGACAATGCATTATTCTGCTGGGAAACTTTTGGACCTGACTTAGACATGTACCACCAGACACCCCCACCCCATAGCAATAACACTCCTTGTTGGCAGCAGCCATCCCCAGCAGGATGCAGCCTGACACAGATACACACACAACTCATTAAACATGAAAAACAGCACAAGGTGTTGACCTGGCCTCCAAATTCACTAGATCCCAAACTGATGATCCACAGAGGCCCCTCCCTTCAACCCATAGGACCCAAAGGCCCCCACTAACAAGATTTTGTTGCCAGTCACCGCAGGACACCCTCAGAAGGCCCATGTCCATTCTCTGATGAGTCACAACCTTTATCCTATTGCTTGATAGTAGTGGAGATGGATGGGAAGTGGAAGGGTGAGAGAGGTTTTATGCATACGTGTTCCTTACTCTGCTTCTACACTGGCTCAAATATTCTTAGAATCAGTATTTACACACAAATGTGTACATCATATCACAGCACACCATCATGAAAGTGGCTTCAGTATCTCAGGGCGGTTTAAGAGAAACAACTGCACTGCCAGAGGACTGTACTACAGCTTCTTTTTGCTTCTTTAAGTCGCCGCTTGTGTTCGGCGTTGTTGTCTGTTATGAATACATGCCACTGTGAGTGAAAAGGAGTTTACTATAAAGTGCACAGCAACTTTCTACAGCTTCGGTGCTTGATCACTCACAAGTGTGGCTGTTGTAGCAAGTGTAGTTAATATCATTTACTGGGATCATTTCTGCGTTACGCCAGTGGTTGCTCCAGTTCTGGAGGCATGCAGGGCTGTGAGTGTGTGACGCTTGGGCCAACAGCCGCACACAGCAGAGGCCTTTCCAGCTTTACACAGAGCGTAGAGTAGAACCTGAGCAGCTGTATTCTTGTTATTCTGTAGTTGCAGCCTGCTGGTCTGTAGATACATAGGCATCTGGGTGAGTGGCTGGGAGTAGTACGGTGTGAATGGTAACACCCAGGACAAATTACATGGCGAGAGAAGAGGGGCCTCTCCCCCACTGAGCCATGGTCGCATCACAGGGGCGGAAAATGACAATTCCTTGAAAAGGTCATACAAGACGCCTGCACTGTGATACGAGCTTACTGCCAATCTGACAATCTTAATTCAAATCATGACATTCCCCTAAAAAGTAGAACGTTTTCATCTCCCAGTGTCAGACTAGCAGTCTGACCTTTAGCATGTAAGGACTTCACTGAGTTTTAACAAATGCTAATCAGAGCCCTTCATTAACGGGTCTCTTGCATGCTCCCAGCCCTCCGCATTTATGCATTTCACACTCAGATTCAAAAGAGCAATAGGATTTCTGTTATACTCTATTAATACATCCATATCCTATATGAATTGAGCCATCTTAAATGACATGATGGATTTTAATATGGAAAAGTGGTCATGATGAAAAAAGAGATGCGGCAATAGTAATCTCTCATTATTCATGTCGGTAAGTGTCGTGTTTATTTCCAGTTATTTTCCCCATATCATGCCTTTTCTATCTTATAAATTGGAAGAAATTACAATGCATTTCATGCTTCAACCAGCCCCCTACTCGCATGGCCAGTGTCGCCCCTCACTTTAATACTCCCGCAGAGGAAATGTCATAGAATATATATCCAGACCTCACCTGTTTGTAGGCTCGTTTTTATACTTGCTGTTTTTCTCTGTGAAAAGTTCTATAAGCACACCTTCTTTTGTACATTAAGCCGAATGTTCACTTAACTAAATTATAAAATATCCGCAACAAGAAACATTAAATTCACACATGTTGGATTTATATTATTATTTTTTTGTTGGGTTTACAAAGGAGCCCATGAAGGGGTGTTTCTCTTATGAGCTTTGACAGATACTGAAGCTTAAATTTTGACAACTTATCATTGTCACTTCTCACCTGTTCTAGCCCTGCCATTACTGGTCATTCTTAAGTGACCCCCTCTAAAGTGGTTTGGTCCAGGTGAAATTGTAGTTTGCTAAAATAATGGTCCACGAAGTACCAGGCCGTTGTACATTACCTGCATGTGACAGCTGTATTCGGCCAAGATGTGGACAGGCAGTCCTGTCAGGAATCTTGTGAGACAGTGTAAATGTTGCTCTGTAGAAAGTGAATCATAGTAGAAATGTACTTTTTTATTTCAACCAGAAAGATATTTGGGCCATTTAAAGAACTGATGTCTTTCATTTAAGCCAAAGTGTCAGTGTTGTGTATGTGAACTGAATGCATCTGATTGCAGCTAATGAACAGGGCTTTGCTTACACTGGATTGTGGTATTTTTTGGCTAGTGCAAGTGGCAATTCATGCAACGCTGCTATCTGTACCGATCAAACCAGTTTATACGAATGTTAAAAGAACTTAAAAACTCTGGAATTTTTATTCAAATTGTGACAGCCCAGTCTGAAACAACATCTGAAACTAATTTGAAATGACACATCCCACTGAAGTATCCCACCAGTCTTTGGAAGTATTTCAGAGACTTATCACAAGAAATCAATGACAAAGGGTAGGACTATAAGCCAACAGCCTTGGCTTTTAGAAGTAATCTCCGAGGCAATGATCAGGAGCTTAGGATGGATTCTGATCAAAAAGTATAGCTGTGATCTAGGTCCAAATTTTTAAAACTGTGAACAATGAGCTTCTACTACTTAATCTTTGTGAAATGAACTTTGGGCTTCCTTTTGTAAAAGTGTGAACTTGCGCACACTTTCAAACTGATAAAACACAGTTTTGGGCCAACAGTGTCTACACTGTTTTCCAGAGCAGTGTTAGACTGGAATTTGAGGGATGGAAATAGTAGGAGCTTACTGGAAAACAATATTCTTTAACAGCAAATTTAAGCAGACTTTACAACATTCAACATTTGAGAAGAACGAACTTCCAAACTAGTTAGCTTAGCCTGCTAATGTACTCAGCCGAGCAAGTCAGTCCCCATATACGTCCAATGTTAAAATGCCTAACTTTAGTAGACACATATACAGCCTGGTACAAAGATTGGTTTTGGTCTCTATAGTTAATTCATGCCAAGAAAAAAAACAGACTGTCAAAACAGAAAAAAACAGGTAGACACTAAAATTAAAATTTATCGCACAGTTTTTCGGAGTACACCACAAGAAACTATTGTACAGCAACACAAAGCTACAGACACACACTGTAGGCACTTCTGAAATCAAAGTTGGAAGCTGGTTAACTGAATGCAGCCATATTGCAATCAGAGTGATAATACAAACATATTCAGTCATTCATTTTCTGTAACTGCTTTTCCTTTGGAGGGTCACTGTGGTCTGGAGCCTATCCCAGCTGTCATTGGGCGAGAGACGGTGTACACCCTGGACAGGCACAGGGAGAACATTCAAACTTGCTAACCACCACTGTGCTGCCCTACAAACATATTTATTTATACTATATATTTAGGTGGTGTTATACAGGGCTACCTAATAGCCCCTATTCCACATCTACAAGAGGGGCTGGCAGCCCAGAGGGCAGGTCCAAGATATTCACAGAAATATTCACACAATCTATTCACCAGTTTGCAGTGATCTCTGTTGCATTGAAACAATCCCAAACTCTTGATGAAATCTAAACACGGGCAGCAATACCAACGGGCTACTGTGTGGACCAGAGGAGATAGGGCAGCAAAGCCCTCCTCACAGCTGGGTGCCCAGATTAATAGGCAAGATAGGCATAGTGTATGTGTTTACTCATCACTCTGATTGCGTCTATCTGGCACAACGACTTTATTTGAACAGGTCAGGATTGTAGAAGACTGTATGAGAAGCATTATAAATGAAGATATGCTGAGAAGGCCTGGTAGCAGTATAATGACATTCACTCACTTCTATCCTAAGACACACAGCAAGCTCATCCCTCGCATCAGCCCAACTTTAGCCACATGTGCATCTGCATATTCAAATCTACTTACAGTATCACACACGATTCCCTATTCTCCTCTCACAAACCATCCCGGCACTTCAGAGGAAAAGGCCTTTAATATATGAAATGCCGATGCTGCTGTGTCAGTATGTGAGAGTTCAGGTTTTACAAGGAGCAGCACTCCAGGATGTGACCCTGTGCCATGCGTATCTTCTGTTTCATTGTAACATTTCTTTTGCCGAGGTTAATGAGCTTGACACCGGGTGCCCTCAGCCTGCTCAACAGACAGAGTTACCGTGCACCCCTCTCTCTTTTCTCTCTGCATGCCATCAACCTCTTCACAGCTGAAAACAGCAATTTCACTTAGCACATGCAGCCAAGGGAAAGTTATCAAGCAGCAGAGTGGTCACCTGTGCTTTTCAAGGCTGTTCAGCAAGGTCATACACTCAGTAACGAGCTGTTTCTACTTGGTTAGTCAGTCAGACCCTCTGAGAGATTCATTGTCTTATTCACAGCCTCTGACACTCATTCATGACTTTTTATTTAAGGTGCTTGCTAATCATTAGAGGAAGTTGTAATATTGCCCTCTGTTCTTTTTTTTTATCAGTCCTAGTTGTTTTATAACAACCAAATGAAAGCCAGTCTGAAGGACCTATCTTTAAATCTGTGGACTCATGCATTTTTAATTGAACATGATTGTAGCATTAACAGCTGAATATGCAGCCAAGCCTTTTCTCACATTTGTTTCAGCCTTAAGTGAAAGTGCCTGAAATTAAAAGGCAATAGAAATCAATACAAGTGGCATCCATGAGAGAGAGAACGAGAGAGAGGGAGGGAGAGAGAGAGAGGAAGAGAGACAGCACATGCCTTCGACAGTCTGTGTCCTAATGCATCTCTCACCGCATGCTCCACTCTAGTGTCTAAAAGCACTTAATGTGCAATAAGCAGCCGCCCACCTCAGATGCTGCCAAATACTGGAGATGAGTTGTCTGAAGAAGCTTAAAAGTTCGGTCTAATGCTACATTAATGGATTATCTAGCCCTGCCTCTTTGTACGAGTGTCATGTAGAGGAGCGCTGTCAAAAGATGTTTAATGTAAACTGGCACAGAAATGTTTCCAGCTTTTACGCGATGCAGCAACACAAATTTTGACAAACATCTTACAATCAGGTAAAGTACTGTTTGTGGCGTTAATACATTGTACGTTTATATCATAGCCTGCATATTATCTGGATGATGACAGTGTACTGGATTGCTTTTAATAATATATTTTTAAACTACAGCTATTAAAATTAATTTCAGAGAGAGCATAGAGGATGATTGGGAGACTAAGCTTCCTGACATCGACAGATAGAGGTCTGAACTGTCCACTCCGGGTCATTTGCTCAAAACAATTTGATACAGATTTCTGACTGCCGTGAGATTGCCTGTTTTTTTTTTGTTTTTTTTTTTTTTT